>PVLC010018141.1:0-22265 GCA_004027655.1 Graphiurus murinus
ACATTACCTGTTATAGAATGTAACAGCTTGGTTTGGTAAACTCCCTGCACCAGATCTATTTCTCTAAGAGGTCCTAAATTCTTTAAAAGAAAAATAGTACTTTTAAAACCAAAATCTGCATGCTAGAGATACTCTCTGCCAAGTTGGATGTTGTTTCTTGGGCTTTTCAGTGGAACAAACTAGAAAATGTTATTGATTCAATGATTACATCAAATAATTATTATGTATCAGTTTAAAAGAAAATTTAAATTAAAAATAAAAAGCAAAGATAAAAACATCTCATAAATTTATATTGACCTTCAATTCAAATTCAATACCACAATTTTTACTTAACCACTTCTCCAATGTGTCAGAATCTCTTTTCTTTCATTCTGAAAATCCTGGTTCTCAAAAGCAAAGGGTTGGTATAATTAGAACTTTGTGGTATGTTTATTTGTTTTATCCCACATGTCTTAGTCTGTTCCTCCTTTATACTAAAAAATAACCTATACTGGATGATTTATAAACAACAGAAATGCATTGCTTATAATCCCGGAAACTAGAAAGTCCCAGACCAAGGCAGCAGCAGATCTGGTGTCTGAAGGTTTCTGCCTGCTTCCAAAATGGCATCTTCCTGCTGCTTCCTGAGATGGTGAGAGGAGTGAGGCAGCACCCCTCATTCATTTTTATTACTTCCCCCAACACTCTACATCTTAGTACTTATTATTCCAACATAGGAATGTTGTGGGAGCACCACATTCCACCGCAACAACCTCAGAATTACAATACTAATACCATCACCAGTATGATCACCAAAGACACTAAAAATGTTTGCATGTGTTCACTCTACTTTATCTACTTTAAAAAAAATGGTTCTACAGCACCTACACTTGGATCATAGAACCATCAGCACAGTGTCTACCTACTCTCCTCTTGGTCCTCTTTTAGTCCTAGTTCTACAGGTAACTGCTTATTTAATAAGTTTTTATGCTGAGGTCTTTCTCCTCATTTGAGTAGTCTACAATACCTTCTCTACTAGATTCTTCAGGAAGAGATCCTGGGAACTGTTATGAACTCAATGTTTGTGTTCTCCCCAATCCATGTTGAAACCCTACCCCCCCACCCAGTGTGATGGGAAAGGAGGTGGGGCCTTTGGGAGCAGATTAGGATTCAGTGAAGTCGCGAGGGTGGAGCCCTCCGGAATGGGATTAGTACCCTGGTAAAGGCCACAGAGAGCTTGCTTCAGCGCTCTTCTTCCCCGTGTGTGGACACAAACCTGGAAGAGCTCCCCCACCAGAATCCAACTGTGTTGGCACCTTGATCTCAGACTTCCAGTCTCCAGAACTGGGAAGAAAAAAAACTTTCTGCTGCTTATAGTTCACCCAGCCTATGGCACCTTGTTATAGTAGCCTAAATAAGCCAGGAAAAATATTCCCTGACTTCTTGCATATTGTTAACTGTTTGCAACCTTTCGATTTAAAAGTCAGTTTTGCTGGATGACTCACTCTTTCCTTAGTATAAAAATATTTTGTTTTACCTTTTCCTCCCCCTCAATAAAGTGCTAGTGTAGAGAAGTATAATGATAATTTTCCCCCTTATTCATCATGTACTCTTTTTTTTTTTCCTAGAAGCGCATTCTTTTTTTCTTTCTTGGAGTCGTACTGTCAACATTCTCAGGTATGCACCATGAATTTTCTTCATTTTTTTTCTTTTTAATTCAGGAATGTTCCCTTGAATTTTTAGTTTAGTTCCCTTGCTTGGGCTTTCTTTGTGATCGTCTACTCACCATATGTTTATTTTCTTTGCCTATTTGAGTATTTGGTACTTTGTCTTGAATACTTTTTAAAAAATTTCCTTGTCAAAGGAAAAATAACAGATAATGCTTTAACATTAATGTTAAAGCATTATCTGTTATTTTTATTCACTCTTTTGGCCTCTCTATTCTTCATTTATGAGGTAAATTTTTCCTTTATTTCTAATTCTTTCCTGGGTCGTCATATCATTTCTGAGTATTCTAATTCTGAAACTTCATGTCTTACATATTTTCTTAACATCTTTCAGCTCATTTTGAAGTAGCAAATTATTTTTTATCTATTTTGTGAGTACATCTTTCTGGAATGCTTGTGTTCTTTTATAATTCTCTTTTCTCTTAGAATATGTTTGCATAGGACTTGTTTTTTCTGTTGTGCATATTTTTGTGGCACTGGGGGCTGAACCCAGTGGCATTCTACTTCTGAGCTACACCCCTAGCCATATTTTATTTTATTTATTTTTGTGGTACTAGGGACTTAACCCAGGGGCTTTCTACCTCCAATCTATGCCCCCAGCCCTATTTTCAATCCTTTATTTTGAAACAGGGTCTCACTAAGTTGCTGAGGGCCTCACTAAGTAGCTGAGGCTGGCCGAGAACCTGTGGTCCTTCTGTCTCAGCCTCCCAAGTACAGGGATTACAAGCGTGTGCCTTCATGCTCGGCTTTATTTTTTATTTTGAAACATGGACTCACTAAATTGTGGAGGGCCTCACTAAGTTGCTGATGCTGGGCCGTGAACCTTCTTCTCAAGTACTGGGATTACAGGTGTGTGCCATCACACCTGCTCTGTTGTGCATTTTATGTGAGTTTCATTTTCCTAAACTCTGAGACTAAAGTGGGTTAAATAAAAAAGTTTCTAACTTCACAGTGCTCCCTCTTCTGTTGTTTTTGTGAAGTGTTTAAAAAAAGAAAGAAAAGAAAAGAAAAAGTATGACATCTTGCTCTCTGAGATTTCCTGACTACTCTTCCCTTTGTTTGATCTGGACTTTCTCTTGTCCTCGTCCTGCTCACTTTCGATTCTATTCCCAGCAGGAGCTCCTCAGTATAGGGCCCTGCACTAGAAGGCAGTTCTGGCAGGTCAGTTTCAAGAGTCCAAAGGCCAGCCCCTTTGCTCCCTCTCATCCTGAGCTCTGCACTCACCAGGTGTTAGAGCCAGCAACACACCTTCACCTCCAGCTGCTCTTCTCAGATCGACCCACCGAGCTTCCCAGTGGAGACCAATTGGCATTGGTGTTCTTCTATTCTCAGATGGAGTCCAAAGCTACTCTGCTGCTTCCTTTTGTCTATCACACACCATGCAAGTCCTGTGGCTACTGGTATTTTGTCCCCAACGGCTCATATTTTGGGATTCATGGAAGCCTGCCACCTAGTTTTGTTGTAAATGTTGTCTATGAATTTTTCATTTTGCTTTCTAGTTGTTCTGTACATTTTTACATGGGATGACATGGGCAATATACTATTGCCATCATCACTATCTTGCAAGGATCATCATCTTTTGATTCCAGCTAATTTTTGCTTCCTCTTGTTCCTTCCCTTAGCCAGTCATGGACCTCAGTTTCACAAAGAACCCTTAGATTATAGTGTATGTGTTTGAAAGAGGAGGTGTGAGTAGAGGTTGCTAATTGGGGGCAAAGGAGCAAAAAAATTGAAGGCACAGTCATGTCTGGAGGACTTTAAAACTGAGAATCCCAACATATCTCTCTCAGCAAAGCAGAACTATAACCACCTAGTTCCTTCCCAGCACCGGTTCTTATTAGTTTGCTGAGCCAACTCAGCAAGTCAATCTCTTAGGACCTTAGTGTATTTCTGTAAAACACGGAACATATTAATTGCCCTGTTCAATTGTGTAGACTGGGGAAGAAATGAAATAACGGAAGCATATATAATCTCATCACTAAAGACCTGCATCCTTGAAAGCAGGAACCATGAGCATTTCATCTAATCCCTGCCCCTCCATGCCAGGGACAGTGAATGCTTGACACGTTCTGAACTCCCGGTGTTTGCACCTTGACAAAAGTATGTAAAGCCCTATCATGTGATAATTAATTTAAAAGGCTCCTTAGCCTCATCAATGATGACAAGAGTTAATGTGCACACGGTTGAGGGCTAGCCTCAAAAAGGACCCTTCACATCGAAGAAATGGCCTTCACTTCAAAAGTCAACCATCAGAAGACACGGAGGAGCTGAGTTTTTAAAATGCATTTTTTATTATTCAGCCTTCAGCAGAAATGTCACCTTTCTAAAGCAAGCTGTTATCATGCGCTCCCCGTGCCAAACAGGCGCCTCTGAGGAGCAGGATTTTATCTCAACATTTTTAGTGATTTGTGTTTCTCTTTCAAGGAGCTCCATGCCTTAAGGCACCTGAAACACTAACAACACAAGAAGGTAAGGTTACACAAGGAGCCGGCTCCCGAACATGAAACAGGGATTTTTGCAAAACAGGTCGAGGATCAGCATCAAAGCTACAGTCCACAGTCACCCTGCCCAATAATTCATGTCCTCTCCGCACAGCTCATTGTTTTCTGGTGGGCTCCTTGGTCAAAACCATATTCTCAAAGAAACTCCGTTTTGTGACAGGGCCCCCGTCAGCGGGCTCGGCCACATGACAGGCCTAGAAGCAGCCAGCACAACTGCCGGCGACGCTTGCCAATAAGCCAGATGCTGCCACATATTGGCATCTGGGTCCTGGAATAGCAACCATGTTCTCAGTCTGGCTAGGGATTCTGACCCCAGCTATGGAAGGAGACAAAGGAGGGAAAGAAAGAGATGGAGCAAGGGGAGGGAGGGCAGACTGTGGAAGAGTCTCTTGGTAATTTCCCTACCATGGATTTAGAGCTTCCACAACAAAAGGCTCGTTGGAAAGCTGCTACCAATCCTGCAATGGGCGGGAGAAGTAGGGATGGGGAGCATTCTAAACCCAGCAAGTTGCTCTGGCACCTGGGGAATGGGGGTGGCTGATTCAAAAGGAGACAGCTGCAGCAAGCCGCAACTGCTCTCCCCTCCTCTCCCTCAAATCATGATAGCCCACAGTGGAGATAAGCTACGGGATATAGCTTAAATCTGCAGCACAGGGATGGAGAGTGGCAACACCAGGATGGCTGTCACTCCCTGATTTCTGGGTGCCAAGATTTATCCATGCCAGCAAGGCCAACTAAATGGCAGGGTTGAGATCCAGACCACAGCCTAGAGTGGACCCTGACAATCAGGAAAGGTATGATCAGGGGTGCGTCCCTAGCAGGATCGGGGTGCAGGCAAAGGAAGCCTTGTGTCTTGCATTATCTTCTGATACAAGGTGATATCATCCTGACAGAGGCTTGGGGTCCTGCTGCAGTCACATCAGGTGGTGACTTGGCCCAGACATGGTGGCTTGAGCGTCAGTTTGGGTCTAAAGTAAGAGGTGATAGAATAAAAAGCAAACAGCAGTCTTTCTTTCTCAAAATATCAAATTCTGCCCAGCACCCCCTTTACTCTGTATCACGTGTCAAGAGCTGCTCAGGGCCTTACACCTGAAAGACAGGTTATATGAGCAAGGAAGAATAAGATGCAGGCTCCACAGTCAAAGAGCCCTGCCTCTGCAGTCAGACAAAGGGGGAAATAGCCCCAAAGGTCATTAACCAGCTGGAGGGTTGGTTCCACAGGATCAAATTCTGTTCCTTGATTCTGCATCTCCTACCAAAATACCTGGTGTACCTCTGACCATAACCAGTATGCAGTGCAGTTCTGTGATTGGGGGCATTTATGGGAACCTCTGCCCATCACTGGGAAAAATGAAGCATGTCCTATCTAAGGTGGTTTATGCAATAGTGTAAATTTTTTTCTTTTTAGAAAGGACAACACATTACTACTGAGACTGTGTCCAGGCACAGCACAGATACAGACAATTGCAGACAATGAAATCCCACCTATTGAAAACAAAACCATCTGAATATTCTGTAGGTGCTTCTTGAGAAGTCAAATATATATTTGGTCAAAATATATTAACAATCTCAACCAATATTCTTGGCACCTTATAAATAAAATACCTTCACTCAATTTAAAGTGAATACAAAGATAACAGATCACCCACTTCTCCCTCACCCCCAAATATACACACATACTTCACCTTCAGGGGACATCTAGTTTTACTTCACTACCATGAAGCTTGACGCCCATTTGCAAAAGGTAAAACCCACCCCGACGCACAAAGCATCCCCAGCTGAGTCCTCCAGTTCTAAAGGAAACACAGAATAGCAGTGCTACACTGTCAGAATCCAATGTGAACATTCTGGTATCTTTCCCAAACTTGGTTTTGAGTCTTCGCATTCTGATTTTGAACAATGAAGGGACTAAACACTGAATATCAACCACAGCTCGGCCTGAGAAGGAACAAAAACCTCACAACATACAAGTAATCGAAAGAACTTTAATTTTAATTTGATGTTTATGCTACTGGAAAAAAAGAAAAAGGAAAAGAGGACCAGACACGACAGAAGCTGTCTCTAAAAGGTAACTGTAGCTGAGCATGGTGGTGCACGCTTGTAATCCCAGTCCTTGAGAGGCTGAGACAGGATGATCACAGGTTTGCCACCAGCTTCAGTTACTTAGTGAGACCCTGTTTCAAAATAAAGAATAAAAATAGGGCTGAAGGTGTAGCGTGAAGGTAGAATGCCTCTGAGTTCAATCTCCAGTACTGCAAAAAAAAAAAAAAAAAAAAAAGTAAGTATGCTTATAATCCTAGTCCTTGGGAGGCTGAGACAGAAGGATCGCAGGTTCCAGGACAGCCTCAGCAACTTAATGAGTGCTAGGGTTGGGGGCTAGCTGAGGTAGAACACCCCTGGGTTCACTCGCCAGTACTACAAAAAAATAAAATAAAGTAAGTGTGACTGGAGTGCCTGGGTCTCTTTGGGTACACTGATCCGCTCCCCCTCGTGGGCTGCTCTTTTGCCCCCCTCTGATTTTCTCTTTATACAACTGCCTTCTCCTCTTGCCTTTTCTCTCCTTCATCTTCTGTCCCTATCTTCTATCAATCACCTTCCTATTGACACAAGGTCTCCCTGGAACAGCCTCCTACGAAATACACTAAATGCTGGAAACATAGTCAAACTCAGCACATGCGCGGGGGAAGAAACCATAACACATACTAGGCAGAGGCAATAAGCTCAAGGTAAACTAAGTCAATGGTTCTGAAACTTTGACACACATCGGAAATCACCTGGAAGGGCTTGTTAAAACACAAGCTGCCACAACAGCCCCCAGAGTTCTGATTCAGTAGGAAGGGATGGGGACCGAACTTGCATTTCTAACTAATTCCTAGGTATGCTAATGTTGGTAGTCTGGGGATCGCATTTTTGCATTTTCCTAAAATTTTTATTTGGAAGTAATTTTAAACTTATTTTTAACTTATTATTATTTAAATATCACCTAATTCCCTTGACCCAGCTTGGAAACCAATTTTGAGAACCACTGAGCTAAATGATGTCAAAGGTCTAATACAAAGAGAAATCACCTGGCAGGATCTGATCTAAGAGCAAAGATCAGAACACTATCCAGATAGAAAGAAAAGTATCGAAAAGCCAAATGTGGGGTGGAGCGCCACGAAATAATGGAAGGGGAGCAGTTGGGGTCCAGGAGTTTGAAGCTGTGAATAGTAAATCTTTGACAACCAGTGCAAGTTGGAGAGCACATAAGCTCTCCTGCTAATTCCCCCTGGTGGTTCTTTGGGGGTGATTCTACAAACAACAGTCCATAATCTCCTAGTATAAACTGGCTTCCAGGAAAAAAAAAAAAAAAAAAAAAAGGAAAGCAATTATTTGATAGGGAAACTCTACTCTGTACACTCGAGGGAAGTCGACAAGAGGGTGATTAGGTACCCCTCTCCTTCTCACTCAGGGCTTTATCTCTTGTCTGAATTTCTACAATAACTCCTAACTGCTCTCCCTGCCTCTAATCTCTTTCCTTCCAATTTATTCGGTATTCTAATCCTAAAATTATCTTTTCAACAGCAGACTGTAATAATGCTCGCTAGTCTTTAGGACCCATCACTAGTCCCCCACAACCTGGAGAATGAGGTCCAAATGTCTCAGCATGGCATTTAACTTGGCCTCAACCTATCTTTCAAATTCATGCACCTATGAAGTGGCCCAAACAAAATCCTCATAGATTTCCATTTTCCCATCTCCTTGCCTTTGTACACAACTGTCCCTGTTGTTATTGTTGTGTCCCCCTGGAAACTTTCCTTCTCCCCAAACAAAATACAGAAAAAAATCTGTATGTTTAAAAATCCTATTTACACTTCAAGGTCCTGCTCCACCACGGGCAGGCTTCCTGCAGCTCCTCAGATCTCCTTTCTATGCTCACCACACTCCGCTTGTACCTTATAACCCTTACCACATTCTGCCCTACTTGTTATTTAGGCTTCTTTCTCCCCACCCCCCTTCCCTGTATTTTACAAGGTCCTTGAAGGCAGGTGCCACTCTTTTGTTCCAAGGACGCCCATTATGGGGGGCAGGGGATAGATGAAGAAATGAAGAAAGGAAGGAGAAGAAATGAAAAAGCCGAAGGAGCTCATGGTAAGGGGAAGAGTTCAGTTTTAAAGGAGTTTTCTTAGTCATTCAGAATCTTCTTGCTAAAAACAGATCCTTTAAATATATAACACATTTTCTTTCTAGAACAATCCTGAGAAACCAAGGTGTTACATAACTTTTTTTAATATTTTTTTTCCAACACTAAACCTCCTTTTCTTCTTGTCTTTTGTCTCTATGGAGTCATTTTTATATACATCTCCCACATGACCATGACAACACATTTTTGTCATTATCCTGGCACTGAAAGAGGCTCAAATTCCTTTCCAGTCCCCTTTGATATCTGTATCTTTTAATGGGGTGATCAAACTTCTGCCTTATGGATTCCTTACACTACTAAATATTCAAGCCTTATGGGAGTCTGATCAACATTCCTATAAGAGTTACCTTTTGGGTATGAGATTTTCTTGAGATAAACAAGAGCAGGATGCTGGACATTTTAATGTGCCCTGAAGCTGGTTCACTTGTCATTCTTCCTTACCACATTCAGTAAGAGGCATCCCTTTGCAGATATGCACTGGCCTCTTCCTTCACTACCAGCCATACCAGCTGCCGACAGCAAGAGGATGGAGACAGAACTGACTCTAGACAAGCATGTCATTTCATGCTTGCCAAAGGCAGGCTGGCCATCTCTTCCAGGGCTAGAAGGAATAGTTGTTTCTGCCTAACTCTTCCTGAAGAAAGAAAAAAGAAGTGCACTTTTAAATTTTTATTATTATTATTATTGTTGTTGTTGTTGTTGTACTGAGGATTGAACCCCAGAGGCATTCTACCTCTGAGCTACAACTTCAGCCCTTTTTGTTTTTTATACTTGAAACAGGGTCTTGCTAGGTTGCTGAGAGTCTCCTTAAATTACTGAGGCTGGTCTTTAACCTGTAATCCTCCTACCTCCACCTCTCAAGTACTGGGATTACAGGCATGCGCCACCATGCCTGGCTGAGAACTGCATCTTAAATCCAGCTCAACAAAGAAAGCTATCGCTCCTGAAACCTGAGCCACAACACCAGGTAAGTCTCCTAGACTACCTCACTCAGGTTACTTTATCTTTCATACCTCCACAGAGTTCCTGCGTCTCTAATTCTCCCTGAGAGGAGACACCTATATCAAGGGATAAAGTCACGTGACGGGAAAAACTGCAAGGCCATACCATCTGACCACATGTCACCACAATCATAAATTTTACCAGAAAGAATTCTTGATCTCTAGTTTCCCATTTGCTGTCCTTGGGAGAATGAGTGATTCCAAGTCACAAAAGCCTGTGGTCGGTCATCTGTCCCCCATTTCTCTGCTGCTATTATGCTTACAACTTCAGTAAGAGCTGACTTCACAGCTTTTGTCATTCAGTAACCCTTCAGCACGAGGGCTTAAATAAGAAATCCTCAAAATGAGCTGAGTAGACAGCAAATACTCAAATCTCCAAATTACCTAGACTGGTAGAGGTTAATGTCCTGCATTAAATAGGAACCGAAAGTATCAATTTTGTACTCTGATTATGTCTGCCAAAGGACTGAGTCAAATAAACATATAAATCATGATAGATGAGGGCACAGGGGTAGGAATACCACCACAGTTATTGAGAAAGGTCTAGGAAGTGAGCAAATGTAGGTGTGTCCTAACCTGCTTTCACCTCTGCATACTTCTATCTGGACCTTCAACTCTCCTTTCCCAATGTAGAGAAATAACCTCTTAATATCTCATTCTATTTATAATTTTATAGCCATATAACACCAAGAGCTATGCTATTAAGCAGATATATGGCAGCAACCCAAGCCTCTGGAATTACTAAAAAAAAAAAATTATAAGAAAACTATTTAACACCAATTTAAGATTTTCATTAACCTTGTCTTTCTACAATGTTGATTTGTCATTAGTTCACTTTGAAAAAATAAAACAATAACAAAAAATCCATTATACACTTGTAGGGCTCAGAACTCAACTACTCTTTTATTCTACAGGTGAGAGAGCAGGTCCAGAATACTATAATTTGATTAAGGTTGTAAGGTTAATTAGTCACAGACACATGACAGGGCACCTCTTTAAGATTCCATTTGTATTCCATAATTCTTAAAGAAGGAACTTGAAACATTGGACATTACCCATAGCTGATTTCACCCAAGGTTAGATCAACTCCTCTATGGAAGAAAGATGGCCCATCTTAGGCTTTGGTCTCCACTGCGAAATGATTCCTAAGGGAGCCTAATGTAGACGTTGTATGGACCCCTAGGAGGCAAAGTGTGGGAAGCTGTTCTAAATCTCAAGAATACTGGCTTAAGGATTTATAGCTTCTTGCTTACTCTGGCAGAAGACTGCCTTTTTTGAGGGAACTGAAGACAGTGGCCGCAATGCCCCTTTGCTATCTAAGCTAGTTCTGTTTTACATCTTTTGCTTAAGGACAGAACACTGCCCTAAGGAGGGAGCTGAAGACAGCAACCTCTGCCGAAAAACTGTCAGATAACAACTTATCATCATATATAACACAATGCTCTAATTCCATAGTAAGGGACAATGAAGGATTTAATGAATATTAACTCTGTAAATATTTAATAAAAGGAAGAGCTGAGTTTCGCTCGGGAAGGTTGGCTCTCTTATCTTCTCCCCTCTCACCACTTCAAGACCAGAAATAAAGTCTCAAGAGTATTTCTTCATTGCATCCTACACTGCTGGTACAGAGCCTGGCAGCAAACAGCCTTTCAGTACTATAGGCAAGACTTCTGTTTGTATTCCTAACTTATGGGCACATGAATTCAACCAAGGTATACCACGTATGGATCCCTAATGTAGTGTTAATGGCCACAGCATGAGCATTATCTATAAATTTTGTACCCTGGGACATCATATGAAAGCAAAACTCAATCTTGTTTCACACCGAAATAGGATTGGAAAGGCTTGAGGGTCAAAACACAAGAGGAATTGTAGCTGTTTAAAAGACGGGCTTAAATATTAAGAGTTCAGTCAGTTCATAGAAATAGAAAGCAGATGTTGGTTCCAGAGGGAGGGGGATAGACAGAACAAGGGGAGATGTTTGTCAAAGGAACAAATTTTTAGTTAAACAGAAGGAATAGGTTCTGGTAACTGTAGTTGGTAATAATGTATATTTCAAACTGCTAAAAGAGTGGATTTAAAATGTCTCACCACAAAGAAATAAGTATATGAGGTGATGGATATGCTCATTAACCTGATTTTATCTTTCCACAATGTACACATGTATTAAAACATCACATTGAGGTAGGCATGGTGGTGTGCACCTGCAATTCCAGTACTTGGAAGGCTAAAACAGGATCACAGGTTCAAAGCCAGCCTCAGCAACTTAAAGCATCACATAAATATATATAATTATAGATCAATTAAAATAAAACTTTAAGAGTTCAGTTATTGTAAAAAATAAGTTTAAAAAAACTATGTCTCAACTAATATTAACTGATGTTATAGTTAAAGCAAACTGTTACCATGATGATGCTTTCTTTTAGAAATGATAGATTTTCACGTCGTATCTTAAGATAAGTGGCACTATATCATAAGGTATTGCCAACCAGTTTGGAAAAGTCCTTCTATACAGACCATAGTGAAATAATAGTCAATGACACTGTTAATTTCATATAAAACTATAAAATCAAATGAGAAAAAGCAGAGACTCAAACATATGTGTGTATCTGTGTTCATAGCAGCATTACTCATACCAACCAAAAGGTAAAAACAACCTAAATGTCCATTGACAAATGAATGGCTAAACAAAATGTAGTATGTACATACAATGAAGCACTTTTCAGCCTTCAAAAAAAAAAATCAGGTACATGCTATAGCACAGATGAACCCAAGAAACTTTATGCTAAATGGAATAAGCCAGGTACAAAAGAACAAGTATTATGTGACTCCACTTACATGAAGTACCTAGAATAGTCAAATTCACACAGGCACAAAGGATGGTGGTTAGTAGGTGCTGAGGAGAGAATAGAAAGTTATTGTGGGTACACAATTTTAGTTTGGGATTATAAAAAAAGTTCTAGACATAGACAATGGTTATGGTGGCACAAAATGTGACTGTAGCATCCACACTCTGAATTGAATACTTAAAATGGTAAATTTTCTATACATTCGCCATAAGAAAATCTGATGAGAAATACTAAGTAGTAATTTCTTTCATGATTTTTTCCCACATTCCACTCCCCACATAAAATACACAAAACAGCAACAGAAGCCAGTATCACTCACACCAGTTTAGCTTAAAATATGTACATACCATCTAATTAAAACAGCTTGGCTTTCACCCTGCAGTCATTTATCTTTGTGTGTTTATTACTAAAAGAATTCACGTCCAGCATGATTAGGAATGATGCTCCAATCAAACATACAGAGAAAAGAGAGGGCAAAATTGAAGTGATGGAGTTGTATCAACAGATTGGCATAGCAACCATCTGTTGACATCACTGTCCTTTGAATTCAGGGGTCCAAATCCTGTGGTAGTGCAGGGATCTTCACCTTGGTTGTGAAGTGCTACTTTCATGTCACAGGGCACTTCTGGAAGGAAGTTCTGTAATGGCCAGCTCTAAGCACTTGCAGATTTCCTACTGGTCCTACACAGGAAGTCGCTCTTGTGTTTCACCTGCACGAGTTCCTGTTATGAGGCCCGGGGACTGGTGAGCTCCAATACAGTTCCAGGGAGTGATGTCATCTTGACTGAGCTGTGATCCTGCTGACCTGCTCCCCAACCTGGTGTTGTTACAGTCCTTCAGCTGGGGTTCAGGTTAGAAGGGGGCTGAAAAGGAAAAGGGGAGTAGAATAACAGAAAAAGGAAAAATGCTTGCACATTTCCTTTGTTTCGTTGAAGCATTTTCTGCTTCCATTTAATTTGGTGGGAGGACCTGGTCGATGGCAGATGGATGCTGTGCAGATGCTCTATGGTAGGAGTGAGCTCTGGCACAGATTTAAAAAATACAAAGATTAAAACATATAGAGAATTCCAAGGCTGGGGATACAGCTCAGCGACACAGGCTAACCTAGCACACAAGAAGAAGACCGAGGTTTGATCCCCAGAACTGCAAAGAAAAAAATCTTAATTATTTCTGATGGCCTCTAATTTGGAAATAGTACTTTCTTCTTTCTTATTTAGATAACATTTTATTTATTTATTTTTTTAAAAGCAGACATTAACATTTATAAAGTTTTGTAAACAATACTTGACTATAAGGGCTATATTTAGCCACATAAAGAAATAACAAATATAAAAGTACAACTGGAGATGTATGAATGCTCATATTTCTTCTTTATAATATCAGGTAGATTAGGAGTTCAAATCTGAAAACCTCATCAATTTAAGTAATAAAATAGGATTGCCATTCAATTTCATTTAGATGAGATCCTTTGGTTCTCAGCATACCAACCCCAGAAGTAAAATGAAGTCAAGCATAAGAAGCAGCAAGAGCAACTAAGAACATTCCAAAAGGAAAGGAACAGAAAAAATAATTCTTAGATTTAAAAAAATTTAAATCTTAAGCTATTAAATAAAGGAGACATCTTACTTTTATCACATTTATTTTATATCATGATTTCTTAATCCTTCTTAAGTTGATACAATCTGGAGAAATAAATACTCCCTTCCCTTTTTGCTGCATGTGTGTTAACAGGATTAGGAAGAAAAGAATATGAGAGAATAAGCAAAGGTGCAGGAAGTGGAAAGACAGAGGACGGAAGATAAGGTCGAGGCAGAAGTGAATGTTTATATGAACCCTCTATAGATGAGCAGTATACACCAATGTAGTTCAAAGCTGAGAGCATGAAGTGTTTTCTCCTCACAGAAATAATCTGAGACCACAGTAAAAAATGTAATAATTATACAGCATAATGGTACAGGTTTCCTTTCAAACAGTATGTGCATATTTATTTTCTCACTTTTCAAGCCCCATCAATGACATTATTCATGAAGCACGTCTAGTGTATTATTCAGCAAATATTAATTTGACCATATAAACCAGTCTTGGTTAGCAGGAAGCACTGTTAGCTGCCATGTAAATGTCTTTTTTTCAAGTAAAACTTAGAGCTTCATACAGAAGAACTTCTTGAAGGGCATTCCTATTTCAGTTGGGTTTGCAATACAACTGCAGTCCTAAATATAGATTAAATTAAGTATCACACCTTGGTTAAAGGTATGTATATAACACCTGCTGGCAAAGTTAGCAAATATCTTGTCCCAACAGTAGTTGTAAATGCATCTCTTTTAGTCCCCCTTCCCTAATAAAGGTCTTTATCCAAATGCTTTGGTGTTCCATAAATGACTAGAGGCCAAGTTGCTTCTGAGCTGGAGAAGCCTCTTACAAAGGAGATCAGAATGGTGAAGAACGTCCTACACGGTGTTCATCTCATCACTTCTGCCCAATCCACAGGAGTAAAAAATGGATGGGATTTGATATCTTCAACACCAGCAACTCCAGCACCCAGACGTTCCAGAGGGTTGAACTGCAAGAGCTAAGGGAGAAGGATTAAGTGAGTAATAGAAATTCAACTAGTAAAGCTAAGGAAAACAAAACGTATGAAAGAAAGGGACTTGTAAATTCAACCTCAGTGATAAATGGACTTGATGGTAGGAGGAATCTGAACTGAGCTTATGACTTTTCAACTGTTTTAAAACATGGTCTTGAGTTAATGAGATCAATTTCGTATTCCAAAAAAAACACCATCACATTAATTAGATATTGCTCTAAATTCTGAGACAGTTACTTCTTTTATGATGCAGACATTTAGGAGGCATGATAAGTCTTTCCATTTCTGACTTCAATGCATTGACACTAAACTTTCCCTAAAATCTCAATAAGCATCTGTAGCCCCAAATCACTTTCTTTGGAATTGCTGACTCAAATGAAATACTTTGATGTGATGAGTAGAACAGGTTTTGTTCTTCAGAAACAGGAATCAGGTATAAAATGAGATAACAATGTCATAAGTAAGATGATTGTTAATAATGGAAAATAGAAGCAGTCATGTACAATTATATGAGGACTTAGGGCATGCTGGAAGAATATGTCTTGAGACATTCGTACATCCTCAAATTTTCATTTTACTATCTTTACTGAGGGACAGTTTATATACTAAAAAATTCATCTATCATAAGTACACAATTCAATGACTTCTGGTCTTTTAGAGTTGTAAAACCAGTTTTAGAACACTTTCCTCATGCCATTTGCAGTTAAACCACTCCGTCCCCAGCTCTATGCAACCACTGATCTGCTTCCCATCTCTTGTCTTCTTTGGACATTTCTTATAAAAGGAATCATAAAATATGTAGCTTTTGCAGCTCCTTTCCTTCACTTAGTATGTTTCTGAGATTCTTATAGGAAGTATCAACTCTTTCTTTCTGAATAGTATTTCACTGTTTGGATACACTACTTTTTGTTAATCCATTAACCAGTTAATGAACCTTTGGACTCTCCAGTTTGGGGTTACAATTAATAAAATTACTATTAACATTCATGTATATTCCTTCGTATGCACATAAGTTTTCATTTCTTCTGAGTACATTCCCAGGATTGGAGCTGCTGAGTCACATAGTATGTCTATGTTTGACTTTTTAAGAAATTACAAAGCTTTTCTAGAGTGAGTGTACCATTTTACACTTCCAATGTGTCAGGGTTGGTTCCAGTTCCTCCGTCTCCTCAACAACACTGGTGTGTCTGTTTGATGATAGTCCTTCAACAGTGATATCTTATTATGGCTTTAATTTGCATTCCCTAATGACTAATGGTGTTGAGTATCTTTTCATGCCTTTACTAGTTATCCACATAGTTTCCCTGGTGATATATCAAATCTTTTGCCCATTTTAAAACTTAAGATGTTTGTTTTATTGAGTTACAAGTATTCCTTATATATAGTCTGAATACACATATAAGTACATGATTTGCAAATATTTTCTCCCAAGTCTGTGGCTTGTCTTTTCATTGTTTTTAAATAATGTCTTTTGAAGTGCATGAGTTTTTAATGAAGTATACTTTATCAAATTTTTCTTTTATGAATCATGTTTTTGGTGGCATAGCTAACTAACTCTGCTTATCCTGGGATTTTCCATTTTTCTTCTAAAATGCGTATAGTTTTAGCTCTTATATATAGGTCTATAAGCTCTTTTGAGTTAATTGTTTTTGATATAAAGTAAGTATTTCAGTTCATTTTCTTTTTAGCATGTTAATATTTGATTTCTCAGTACCATTTGTTAAAAACACACATTTGTCATATAATCAGAGTGTAGAAATCACCTGTGGTTATTATGTGGAAATCAGTGTAAGCTCTACAACTTTGTTTTTCTTTAACGTGTTTTAGATGTTCTGGGTCCTCTGCATTTTCGTGTACAATCTGGAATCAATTAAAGTTTCCCAATTTTGCTGATCTTTTCAAAGAACCAACTTGTAATCTCCTTGATTTTTTTTTTGTTTTTAATTTACTATCTTATTGATTTCCTCTTCCTTTGTTCTGCTTGTTTTGAATTTACTTTTTTATAGTATTTTTTTTATAGTTTTTAAGGTGCAAGATGAGACTTTCATTTGAGATGTTTCTTTTTTTTTTCTGCAGTAGGTGTATAAAGCCATAAAATTTCCTCAATAACTGACTTAGCTGCATCCCATAATTTTTGACATATTCTGTTTTCATTTTGCTAATCCCATTTTCTAGTTTTTCTTAGGATTGCTTCTTTGACCCATAAATTACTTAGAAGTTTATTATCTAATCTTTCTGCTGTTGGTTTCTAATTTAATAGTGCTATGATCAGAGTATAAGATTTCAATCCTTTTAAATATGGAAACCTGTTCTATAACCTAGCAAATGATCTATCTTGGAGATTTTTATGTGCGCTTGATAAGAACGTGCATTCTGCTGTCACTGGGTAGAGTGTTTTTTGTGTCAGCTATAGCTAGTTAATAATGTTGTTCTTCTATATCCATGCTATTTTCTATCAATTATCAAGAAAGGAGTACTGAAGGTTCCATATATTACTACTAAATCATCTATTTTTCCTTTTGATTCAGTTAAATTTTGTTCTATGATTTTCAGGTTATTATCAATTCACATACATTTGTAATTGTTACAGTTTCTGATGTGTTGACCCTGTTTTCATTATGAAACATCTGTCAGTCTCTGGTAAGTCTTGCTTTAATTTCTATTTTGTTGATATTTAATATAACCATTCCAGGTCTTATGGTTACTGTTTGCATGGTTTTTAATCCCTTTTCTTTCAACCTACTCGTGTCTTTGAAATTAAAGTGTGTCTTAAATCTTTAATCTTACTTTTATTCACTTTAACAGTGTTTGCCCATTGTTTATAGAGTAAATAGTCATTCATGTTAAATATAATTATTAATGTGGCAGGTTTACATTTGCTACTTTGCTACTTGTTCTCTAACCTACTGTATTTGTGTGTGTGTGTGTGTGTGTGTGTGTGTGTGTGTGTAAAATACCTTTTTACTGTATCAATTTAGTACCTCTACTAATTTTCTCTATTTTATTTCTAGGGTTTTTAGGTGGTTGCTATAAGTATTACATATGTACTTTAATTTATTACCATGTACTGTGGAATAATCCTAATAATTCCAGTAAAAGGTAGCAACTCTGCCCTCCTGTAGTCCATTGCCTATTATTGTCATACACAGTTGTCCCGTGGTGTCTATGGGGGATTGATTCCACTAAACAAGCCTATCCTGATTTTTACTTCCTACTGCACCCTTTCCCTATTGGTCCTCATGGCCTGCCCCAACCTGCCAAAACCTTTGCACCTAATGCAAAAGGGAAGGGAGAATGTAGCAGAACGTAGTCAAGAATGCCACAAAGTTCCACTGCTCTTTCCTAAAGTTTATTTGTTTTTCAAACATAAACATTTTTCAGATTATTGTATCCTTTGCTTGACTTCCACAGCACTGAAATGACTGTTTTTACCAATTCTGTCCAACTTTTATTCTCTTTGGGAGGGGGAAGAATTTGTCAGCTTCTTCATGTAGCCACAGCTGTTCAAATTTGCTGCTATAGCAAATACCCGCCCACAGAATGTAGCCAAAGTATAACTGAAATATTTAGACTTCTTTACAATATCAATGGTCCTACACATATAGAATATTTACCCAAATTTAACCAAAGCTTCTATTCATGACTCATTAGTCAATTAGTTGTATAATAATATCGATTGATTGCCTATTATGTGCCAGTCTACTAGTTTTCACTAAGATCTTCAGTAGTTGCCTCATCTCGCATTAGCAGCCCTAGAGTTCAATAGGTACTTCATCACCTACAACAGTCATGGACCTTCAATTCTGTCATGTCAACAATAATAACATTATATAACATTTATTGTGTTCAAGGCATTATTCTAAGTGCTTAATATGGGATAATTCATTTAACTCACTGTAACTCTACAAACAGCTACTATAACTATTTTTTATTGGTTAAAAAAAAAAACAGGCTAAAACAGGCTCAGGGAAATTAGTTAACTTTTTTGAGATCATAGTAAGTAGCAAAGAAAAGATTTGAATTCAGACAGTCTGACTCTTAACTCTAGGCCTTAATCACATTACACGGCTACATGAATATGTGATCAGCAAATACCAAGAATCCATTACTTCACTTTGATATTACCAAATCTACAAAGAAAGTGAAACACATACTTCAAAAGACTACAAATGACCATCTTTTCACTTGAAAATTTTATGTTTTACACTCAAAATGACCCTAGTATTGTTTATTAAAGCTAACTGCTCAAAGAACTTTTAATTACAAGTTGCTAAGATGTGTTTGAAAAGCTATTACTATAAAACAAACATCATAGGAATATCCTAAATGTATTAAACTCATTTTCACAGAGAATTGGTATCTATTGATCTATTGATTAAAATGTAAAAGTTGTCAAAGCCAGGTATGGTGGCACACACTTGTAATCTCAGTACTTGGGAGGCTGAGATAGGAGGATGGCAGGTTCTAGAACAGCCTCAACAATGTATCAAGACTCTCAGCAACTTAGTGAGACCCTGTTTCCAAATAAAAATAAAAAGGGCTGGGGGCATAGCTCAGAAGTAGAATTTCCCTGGGTTCAATTCTGAGTACCAAAAAAAAAAAAAAAGAAATAGTTTAATATAGAGCTAACATATCAAAAATTGGCAAGAATTGGCTATAATTATACCATTATAGTTCAGGAATACCGAAAATCATTCAGGAAACATATACACATAAACGTTCTTTTTTGTTTGTTTCAATTGGCTTTTCTACCTCTTCCCAAAACATGGCTTCAAATGTGAAATTCCAAATGTTCATATTTTGACTTTTGCTAGAGTGACTTTATTAGTTTACAGACTCCTCTAAACATTTGCAAGTATAAATCTATAAGCAAAAGTACAATTGTTTATCTATAACTATCTTGTTTATTCTGTCATTTTAAATGTAGTAAAAGGCTTCAAGAGAGACCACACAAAGATTCTGTTGCTTAAGAGAATGTCTGCCAGTGGCACATTTAAGATTATGAGTCCAAGATAGCCACCAACAACCATCTTTCTCCCCAAGAACAGGCAACAAAGCTGAGCAATGGAGGCACAGAAACTTGCTCTGAAGGTCTTTTCCTTACATAATATCTCTCAACTGACAAAGCAATTGTGTCATAAGGAACTAAGTGTGTACTGTAAAGCACAAACAGACATCCTCTGCGGGTTTCTTTCAAATTGCATTCAAAAAGTAATTATGTTTACTTTAGTACCATTCACTTGACCTGGATGCATGTGAACGTGGACAGATGAGTACAGGAGATTATGAAATCTAAGAACAAAGCAAGTAGTTGAAAGACCAAAGAGGAGAAAATTTCCCTAAAGCAGAATAATTATTTCCATATAAATCATTTTGTGATTTTTTTAAAATGACTTCTATGACCCGTGAGGTAGTGGAAGAGGAAAGTCAAAATGACAAATTGCTAATCATGCCAAGAGACCCCTTTTCCCTTTCCTGACAATGTTTCCTCAAAATGAGTGGTAGTTTCCTTAGGCAGGCCTATGACAGATGCTGATTTACAATATAGCCATGGATATCTGTATTTGAAGACTTAATATACCGTAAGCCTAGAATCCTTTGTCAAGAACGTAGCAGAACTTGATTATTACAGGGAATTTTATTTCTAATAACCATGACTACTTCTTTAAGGAAAAGAAACAAAAAACATGAGCTGTTAGCCTTCCCTGAATTACTTACCCCGAAAACACTTTGAATTTATCTTCTGCCACAACAAATAAGATGAAATCAAACAAATAGCTGCCCCCCCCAGAATGAAAAATTCGATATATTTCTTCACTGCCTCTTAATCCTTAATCTGAAGTGCTCTGGGTATTCTCATCTTACTACTTCTAACCTGGTTATGTTTCTTTATATTTCACATTATCTGGGTAAATTAATCTCCAACTCTGATCCTTTTCCTTTCTGCACAAGAAATCCAAATCTCAACATTTCAATGAATTATATCACTCTACCCTGTGTTGATGATAATAAAACCCCATTAGAAAATCCCAACTAACCTTTCTGTGCTCACCTACTATTATTATCTCTATATTCATCCCTTCACTCCAGATAAACCAAGTTTTTTACTTCCTGAACCAGGTATTTCCAATTCTTTCCTTGCCAGTGTTCAAACTGTTCATTCCACCTAGACTACTCCCCCACATCCTACCTTGCTCTGCTAAAATTCTGACTATGACCCAGCAAAAATAACATCCATTCCACCAAAATTACCTAATACTATCACTTCATTGACTATAACCCCTCCTTTTCTTGACTTGTCAAAGTATTTTCTAAACCCCTTTGACTCCTTTATCAAACTCCACCTTGTGAAATAGTTATCTGTGAGTCTTACCTGTAAAGCTTATAGCATTGTACTTTACAAATAATATTTATTGAATGGAACCAAAATCAGTTTAAGAAAACAGAAGGTAATCTTCTTAATATATATTTCTCTCCCTTTTTAAATTTTCTTTTAAGTTTTGTTTTCCCTGTTTAAATAATTTTAGTTGCTGATCTTTTTCAAATACTTTTTCTCTTTCTTTTCCTTTCTTTTATTTTTTATAAAAGTGTAAGGATCCCAGGCCTGATAATTCTTGCTGATTTGCTGTGAGCCTGTCATACCACAACCAAGAAAACAAAAACTCTCAGCAAAACACACTAATCAAGACTACAGGAGGATAAGCTGAGCAGCCCCAATCCAAAAATATGAAATCTAAAACACTCTGAAATTTGAAACTTTTTGAGTGCTGACATGACACTCTAAGAGTTTTGGATTTTGGAACATTTCAATTTTGGACTTTTAGATTAGGAACTGTAACCTGTAAACTCTTTACAGATATTCCAATATCCAAAAAATATCAAAACTAAAAAATACTTCTGGTCTCAAGCATTTTGGATAAGGGACATTCAATTTGTATTTTAAGTATGGGAAATCAATTTAAGAAACTCATTATCATTCCAGACCTGCCTCTGGGATATTGAACTTAAATTATCAATAATCTTTTTTTAATTTTTTTATTGTAATAGTTCGTGCTTTGTATGTATACATCTTTGTTAGGTATGAATTGATAGAGACAAATGTGCACACATTTCTCATCTGACCCCTTCCCCAATTCCCACCCCGCTCTCTCGCCCTCCCTCCCTCTCAAGTTCAGTTCAGTGAGTGACCTTGATATAATTGTGTAAGTACATCATGTGCCTTAGGATGCCCTCCCCCCGACCCCCGTCCATCTTCTTCGGTTAAATCAACTTCTTTGTTTATTGAGGGTCTCTACTTTTTTCATCTGGGGACCCTCTTATGCCCCATCTTCTCCCTAACATCCGCATATTAGGGAGAACATATGCTTTTTTACTCTTTGTGACTGGCTAATCTCACTTAACATAATGTTTTCCAGTTGCATCCATTTACATTGTTGGTGGA
>PVLC010018141.1:22365-32679 GCA_004027655.1 Graphiurus murinus
CTACCTTATGACCCAGCAATACCACTTCTGGGTATCTACCCAAAAGAATGGAAACCAAACTATCAGACCGATGTATGTGTATCTATGTTTATAGCTGCACAATTCACAATAGCCAAACTATGGAAGCAGCCAAGATGTCCATCGATAGATGAATGGATTACAAAACTATGGGATATGTACACAATGGAATTTTACTCAGCCATAAAGAAGAACAAAATCATGTTCAATAATCTTTTTTTAAAATCCACCAGAAATGTACTAACTGATATCAATGCCCAAATTCCACCAACTGATAAAGCTGTAAGAATGATTTAATGTGACAATATTTTCTAAAAAAACTCTCCTAAGCAACCTAACTAGTCCATCACTGTTTAAAAATAAAAATTAAAGGGTGAAAATGGCATTTATATGTGGTTACAAATAGTAATAACAGAACAGCCCCAGACAAGCTAATAGCCACACTTAAATCGCACATACTTACACACATACATAAAATTGACTAATTATTAGCCTTGATTTTTTGAAAAAAAAAATAAAAACTTTTCTGACTCCATGAATATTCTGATAGTAGCAGGAACCTAAAAATATACAGCATTCAGAATGTATAATTAAAAATGGATTTTTATTGCCCAAAACTAATTTCTTTAAGGCATTTGAGCTGCAGGCTTTGGCAATCTGCATGGTTGATATACTTAAAAAATAGGTCAAGTAAATTACCTGTTGAATGAGTGAGCGAGCCTCTTCAGAGACACATTCTGGCATGTTCAAAGTAGTGTGAGTGTTTATTCCTGCTGGATGGCACTCGACCAAGGTCTAAAACAATCAATCATGTACACTTCTTATTCCAAATAACATCATACTCCGTTCTTTTACAGAATTTATGGACAGCAAGTACAAATAGCTCAACAAGCATTGTAACTGGAGGTACAGTAATCAACATGATGTCACCTAAGCAGTTTAGGCTGAGGACTACGAGCCTCTAGAACTTCTAGCTGAAACAAAGCAGACATTACCATGATCATATCAATGCTTGTGCAACTGTCCCTTTTCTCACACATACTTACACACATACATAAAATTGACTAATTATTAGCCTTGATTTTTTGAAAAAAAAAAAACAACTTTTCTGACTCCATGAATATTCTGATAGTAGCAGGAACCTAAAATTTTACAGCATTCAGAATGTATAATTAAAAATGGATTTTTATTGCCCAAAACTAATTTCTTTAAGGCATTTGAGCTGCAGGCTTTGGCAATCTGCATGGTTGATATACTTAAATAAATGAATGGCTCAAAATAGAATAGCTTAAATTACACATACAAACAAAAAAATGGACTTGATATCTCTAAGATAGTTTAATGTTCTTAAAAAATCCTTAAAGTTTAGAAATTGTTAGTAAAATATATCTGTATAGCACTTCATAGTTTAAATGTATGTAAAAGTGATTTGTAAACTATGTAACAACCGCAAGTTGGTATTCACATATTTAAGGCAGGTACTTAACAAAAGTGTAACTGTTCATTTCCTGTTTTCTTCCCAGGAAGCAATCTGCACAATACTCTATTAAAGTCCATTAGCCTCAAGCATTATGCTGAAAAGTTATTGATCAAAAAGAGTATACATTCTGTCTCCTTAAACTAGAACAGAAAGAAAAAATTTATCATTTTGAGAAAATGATGTTACCTTTAATATCTACATTAATTTTCTAAAAATGAGAATTCCCTGCTGGCTTCAGATAAGATATTTAAAATACCTAGAGAATTCAAATACATCCTTATTATAAATCTTACAGATCTGACTCTGTTAAAACTGTACCATAGAAAATAGAGGAAAAAATGTTGTCATATCTCACTATATAACATTATGACATTTTACTATCAATTTATTCAATGTAATGCAATTCTACTTTTTAAAAAAAGCTGGAATCTTGATAAACTTGTACTTGTCTGCTTGGTTTTGGTTATCAAAGCTTTTCTTCTTGGTCCCTGACCTAAAAATTAAAGGCAAAGGGTAGTATTCTCAATTTGAAATCAAGGTGGCATCTGGATAAATTTATTAAATGTCCAGGTCACTGCTTACCTTGCCAGTGAGAAGTTCAAAGAGGACAGCACCCAAACTCCACCAATCACAGGCTTCAGTTTCTTCTGTGATTGCTCCAACCTCTAAACACACAAAAAAAGGTTGATATTAAAATTCCAAAGGTCAATTAAACTCTCAAAATTAACATGTATTAACAAGGTGACCTTTTTAATGCTGAGAGAGCATTAAATACTACTGGGCTTTCAAAATTCCTGAAAGTTACTTATCCCTTTGGTCACCTACTGTGGTTGCATTTTTTTTCTGACGTAGTCATATATTAAACTGAGACATTTGTTCTTTAGTTGATAGAGGGACACCTTCAAGATGCTATACTTTAAAGTTTCAGCGTTTTGCTTAATCTTTCAAATTCAAGAAAGTATAGCCAATTCTACCTCACAAATCAATTTTTGTTTTAGAAATATCCTTTATGTTCTGAAGGAACTTCAAAAATTATCTAAACCAATTATTAATTATCCTGTTACTTACAGGTCAGAAACAAGAGAGGTGAAATGCCCTATCCAATGTCATACTGTAGCAGAATGAAGACCTACTTTTTAATTTCATCTTCCCTCTCCTATATAATCAATTGCTTTCAACTATAGAAGGAGCATATGAAATGTCAATTGATACATTTTATAATTCAAAAGTACAGTTAGTTATGGTGTTTTAAGCCACAACTAAAAGTGCTAGCTAAGGAAAGGTCTTTTAGAATATTTTCAAATTACAATTTTATCCGTGTTACCCATTGCTCACTAGCACAAGTTTTGAAATGCAATATGAGATTTTTAGGTGTCATCTTTAAGATTTCTCCACAAATCAGCAATAACTCCTCATTTCACCATTTTTGAGGCTTTTAGCCAATGTATGCCCTTTCATTTCCATTTAACTGAAAAACATATCATTTGACGATAGGCGGCTCCCTGCTCATAACAATAATGTTCAAAAGCTTAAAAGTGATAGTCTGGAACTTGGAAAGTAGTAAGTGGAAGTGGTATTCAGGTGCCCAGTCCTTTAACTAATGCTTAAGTACACCAACAGTGTCAGAGAACCACACAACTCTTGAAATACCCTGAGCTTAGTCTTGAAGTAAAGGTCATGTGTACTGAGAAAAGAAAAAAAGAGCCATTCCTATGCAAAATATTGAAATCACTTCATTTAAGCAACCTTCCTTCATATCCCTTCTTCTGGCCTCCAAACAGCCTATACAGAAGCGCTCCCTTCACAACTAGGCCATCCCTGGCTTCCCTCTTCTTACTGTGCCTCAGGCCAAGCACATCCTCCATTCTCTAACCAGTTGCTTTCAGTAGATAGTAAAAGAAACAAATACCAACCAATTCAAACTATTGTAAAAAGAACCAAAAGACTTCAATCTTCCTAGAACCATTTGCATTAATAAAACAGGTACTTGTTTGAAAAATTGAACACTACTTATCTAGCAATAGAGGTTTTATTGTAAATATTGCAGCACATCTACATGAGAGGATGCTCCTACGTAAACTTTTGGGGTTTTTTTGATGTTGGGGATCAAACCCAGGGAGCATTCTACCTCTGGGCTAGACTCCCAGTTGTCGTCGTCATTATTATTATTATTATTATTATTATTATTATTATTATTGTTATTATTATTATTTTAAACAGTCTTGCTAGATTGCTGAGAGTCTTGTTACATTTCTAAGGCTGTCCTCAAACCTGCAATCCTCCTGTCTCATCCTCCCAAGTATGAGGATCACAGGCATGTACTACCATGCCCTGCCTATTACATAACCATTTAAAATTTTATATATACATATATATTAATGTAAGATTTAAGTATATAAGTAAATTTTGTGTATGCTGTATTGAAAAGCTATAAACAACCGAATTCTAATTTTAAAAGTATATATATTTTTAAAAGGCTGGTGAAAAATATAATGAAATATTTTTTTGCTCTTAGAAAGTTTAGAAAGGGTGTGATGTGTGTTCTCAGAAACTTTAGAAAAGTGAAAAAGTCTTGCTATCAAATACAACCTTAACATATTTCCTTGCAGTCTGAGGAAGGCAACAGATTACATTATGTCCTTGTTCAAAATTCTTAAATGGCTTCTTACTGACATTAAATAACACTCAAGTGTCTTCCTTAATCGGGCACAAATATATAATCAGACCTCCATAGCTGGGTCTCAAGCCAACAGATTCATTCAACCAACATACATAAAGCAGCACAAACGAGGCTCTATAGTAGACCTATTCCTCCACAGAGGATGTGTTTTGGCTACATTGCTAAATTTGATTAAACTAAAATCAGTTTTCCTGCTAGTATCATTAATGATTTCAGTTTTTATCTTTTTGCTCAAGAATTTCAGTTATCCTACTTTCTTTAATAATATAGAATGTATTTTATTTTTCTTAGTTTTTAAAGGTTTGAGACTTTGAGTTGTTACTGACCAATGAACAAACCTTACTTCCCATGTATGAATGTTGCTTTCCTCATAGTAGGCATGCATTACAATTATGACAGTTACAATAACAGAACAGTAGCTAACATTCACCAACTGGTTACCGTATGTGAGGAATTGTGTTTAACACTTGAGATGAATCACCTAAAATTTCCAAGCAACCTTATGAAGAACTCATTGGAGCAGGGTGACTTTGGGAGAAAGAGACTATGTGTTTATGTATCCAGAGGAAAGAGGGATATCTGACCTAGTCAGCTCAGAAAAATGTGAAAACTATTAAGATGGCTTTTAAGAAATGTGAAAACTAGTAAGATGGCTTTCTAGAAGCCCTAGACTACAACCCACTCCCAAGTCTCCACTCATAAGGTTCTTTGTTAGAACTGAGTGAAGGGATGGGTTTATGTAATTATTAACAGCTAATACAATTTATAAAAGCATCTTTAAAATTTAGCACAAGCAGTCAGGCATGGTGGCACACACTTGTAATCCCAGTACTTAGAAGGCTGAGACAGGATAACAGGTTCAAGACCAGCTTCAGCAACTTAGTGAGACCCTGTTTCAAAACAAATAAAATGACACAAAATAAAATAGGGCAGGGGGTGTAGCTTGGAGGTAGAATACCTCTGTGTTCAATCCCCAGTACCACACACACACACACACACACACACACACACACACACACACACACACACACAATTCAGCACAAGCATCGCCCATGCAGCCTAGATTATCAAGAGCTACATATTATGCTTGTCATCCCACACACTACTGGGAATGTCCCCAGGAGCGATGTGTCACTGTGTGTGTGTAAGACGGGATGCTCTTGAAGCTACTAGGTAAACAGTGCATCTTCTTGAACCTTGAAGATTTCTGGATGGGCAGGATATTGTTTTACTATTAAGAGAAACAGACCTATTATGGAACACAATGTAAAATTTGCATGGATTCACAAAATAAAAGGACTTCAAAGAAATTTCAGAATCATATTCCATTAGTCCCCTGAGACACCTACTTTGTATCACCTCTATAGTCAGAAGCACGTTGGGCAGAAAAATTTGAGAGGTACTTTATGAGACAGACAAAGTGTATTCCTTTATTGTTTTCTGTGAACTTGCTCAACTAGCGTGTCTAAGAACTAGGTTCACTGGTTTGACAGTGCTTTAAAATCCCTAGTAATTTTCAACCAGGGTCTTTTAACAGGTAGATAATGACCAACATACTGCTTTGAGTGTGGACTACATCTACTAAACCCCAATTTGAATGTGAGGCCTCACAGACAGCAGCAGGAGACCCAAGCAGGACCAAAAGCCAACTTACACCCCAACTTACAGTAGGCTTGCTAGCTAGTCCAGAATGCGCCAGGAGGCAGCTGAGGTAACTGCTGGTGACACTCTATCACTGTCAATCACAGCCTGCTTTCATTCCTCATTTCCTTTTTTATCCTTCCTTGATTTTCACTTCTTCACTAACTGCCTACCTCTTTTTCTCTCCCCTGATTTTCTCATTCTTCCTCCCTCTAGGATACAAGTAGTTCAACCTTCTAATGAATGCCATTTGAGCCCAAAGAGACTGCTGGTCCCATCTAAGAAAAATTACTTCCAAAAGTATAAGGAAGGCTAGGCTAAATGTCATCTTTATTATGACTGGGCTAGGAGAGGAGGATAACAACGGTAAAAAGGCAAATTTGTTTTTCATGGGAACATGATCAAAAACGTTACTCCCTTTAATAATGCAGCTTAAGACTTCAAAATTACTTCATATTAAGAAGATCAATTATTTAACTAATTGACATCATGACCTGCTGTCCTTGATTTTCAAAGATGACTCTAAGTTACAACAAAAGTTCAGTATTTAGGTAAAATATAAAGAAGGGCTTCTATATGCTAAGACGTTTAAATATTAGAAGCAGTGAAAGTACTTATGGAATTCTTTATATGTTTTAAAACAGAAAAGTTTTCTTTTAATTATCAGAATGCATGACTTTGGTTGACCTTTTAACATCCTTGAGAAGCAATAATTTCTACATTAAAAACCTTAAGATACCCTGAAATTTCAATGCTTAAAAAAAAAAAAAGGCCTGAGGTTTTGTGGCTATCAAAATCATTGCTCTAAAACTGGTCTATTTGCAAAATCTCTATAAAAATTTAAGCACAAACCAAGAGCACTGGTATATGAAGATACAAGTTAGTTACTACATACATCCAAGTACATGTGCCTAACATGAAAGTAGAGAGCATAAAGAAAAGCCAAATAAATCTGCAAGGTTCTTTTTTTTTTTTTTTTTTTTTTTTTTTTTGAGGGGAGGATTACTAGGATTGAACTCTAGGACATTCTACCTCTGAGCTACACCTCCCAGTTTTTTGTTGTTGCTGTTGGTTTTTGAAACAGGGTCTTCCTAAGTTGCTGAGGGACTCACCAAGTTGCTGAGGCTGGCCTCAAGCCTGTGATCCTCCTGTCTTAGCCTCCCAAGATTATAGACCTGTGCCACCACACCTTGCTTGTGAGGCTCTTTTAAAAGTATTACACAGTGAAACTGGGAAATTCCTTTAAATTCCTACCTCTGGAAATTTGAAAATAAGCAGAGAAGCTTTTTTATTTTTTTTGGTACTGGGGATAGAACCCAGGGGCATTCTACCTCCGAGCTATACCCCCCAGCCCTATTTCATATTCTTTCTTTTGAAACAGTCTCACTAATTGGGGAGGTACTCACTAAGTAGCTGAGGCTGGCCATAAACCCAGATCCTCCAGTCTCAGCCTCCCAAATACTGGGATTACAAGCGTGTGCCACCACGCCCTGCTCAGAGAAGAATTTTAAAGAATAACCTATTACTGTTTTGTACCTTTTCAAAATATTTTTCCTAAACAGCCCAAGGTGTTATGTTTCCACACATGCTCCTTCTCACACTAGTACATTCTCTATTTGCACTTTCTAGGCTGGGTAAAGTGTCCTTATTCTCCACAAGTGCAGTAGTTTTATAGGTTTTAAGCAAAATGATCAGGGCGGGGGGAGGGGACTTATTTCCTCAGAAAGCAATTTCTTGGGTTACTCCATAAAAACTCAGTAAGAGATGGTGATATCCAAGAATTGGAGATTTGTGTCTCTGCATCAAAGAGATGTATTGCCAGGGATCTGGCTATGCCACTGTTTAAGACTGGCTGAGGCATCAACAAGCTTCCCTGAATCAGACAGTTGGACTTCTAAGATTCTTCCTACCTTGTATGACCTTAACTCTTATCCTCCTAAAAGGTTCTTTCAAAAGGCCTCAAGAGACTGTCTCATAACTTTGTTTTTTTTTTTTTATGGTACTAGGGATTGAACTCAGGCGCATTCTACCTCTGAGCTACACTCCCAGCCCTATATTTTTAGTCTTTTTTTTTTTTTTTTTTTTTTTAAACAGGGTCTCACTAAGTTGCAGAGTACCTCACTAGGTACATGAGGCTGGCTGCAAACCTGGGTCTTCCGGTCTCAGCCTCCCAAATGCTGGGATTACAGGCGTGCGCCACCATGCCCAGCTTCTGTCTCATAACTTCTTCTCCCCCCATTAATTTGAGATACCCAAAGAGTAGGGTTCTGCTAAGGTGTGTGCTTCTTCCTCTGTGCATACACACCTCCTTCTCCCTAGGAACTAATCACCTGGTGGAACTAATTATCAGTGCCCTAAGTCTAACCATTACCATCTTCCAATGTCCTGGAGACACAGGGGCAGCACTAGATCAGATTTCAACTCATCCAAAAGAATTTGAGGGCAGCCAATATGTGCAAACAGTTGAGTAAAATGCTAGAATTTCATTTTAGTACAATCCACTTTGGTATCCTTACTATAACATAGAACTTTATTGATTCATACGAATGATTTGAACTATCATATTTCACAAGTAAATAAGTTTATGTGAAACAGTGAAGACATCACAATATAGGTGTCCTTTGCCCACCTTTGTTTTACTCATGTTTAACACCTTGTAGAACGTTCTCCAAGAAGCCAGGTATTTTTCAAATTAAAAAAAAAAAAAAACAATGCAACTTAGGAACCCATATTGTCAAAGGGTTTGCTAAAACAGAAGGAGTTCCCCAGACCAGAGTCTTCTAAGTTTCTTACAGCCCAAAGTCAGTGCTTAACCCGAACCCAACAGTATAACAATAATAACCCCACTCCTGAAAGCTAACGGAGCAAAAAAGCAAAAAGCTTGGACTCAGGTACTGGTAAGATGTCCCATATGGGAAGTGAAGGGAAAGAAGCAAAGTACACATTCTCAGACCTGAAGGTGGGAAGATGGAGAGACAGTGATTCCAGCATCTGAAATCATGACAACCATTCACCTGTGGGAACAGGCCTGCCTTCTATTACTATAACATTTCAACCCTATGGTTTTATCAAAGCCATGACTCAAAAATAAAATCCAAAGACAGAGCTAAACTGTGCTGGAAATTGTATTTAAAAATTGGAGAGCCGGCATGATGGTGCACACCTGTAATTCCAGTACTTGGGAGGCTGAGACAGGAGGATCACAGATTCGAGAGCAGCCTTAGCAACGTAGAAAGACTCTCAGCAACCTAGCGAGACCCTGTTTCAAAATAAATAAATAAATAAATAAATAAATAAATAAATAAATAAATAAATAAATATTGAAGAAAAAAAGTGCAGGTAAACTCAAGCTTTGAATGAAAAGCAATCTTTATGCAAAGTTTTATAAAGATGAATCATCTTGTATTTTAAGAAATTGTTGTCCTCTGCCATCCCAAATTTAGAATTTAATGTTTTCCTGAAAGATGTTACTATTAAAATGCTTTCCAGAAACAATTCCAAGAAGTCCCCAACAGCTTGTTCTATTGGTGCTATCTTTCCTACAAGATATGACAGGAAACATAATAAATTCATAATTTTCTTAGAAGAGGATTCCACATATAGAAAAATTCTATTCTAATTTAGAACATTAACTTAATTTCTCCTAAATTTTTTTTCTTAACTATACTTTTTAAAACACATAGGAGCCTCATTTTTTCTCTCAAAATTATTGTAAAACTCGGCCGGGCGTGGTGGCACACCCTTGTAACCCCAGCATTTGGGAGGCTGAGACTGGAGGATCCGGGTTCGCGGCCAGCCTCAGCTACCTAGTGAAGCACTCCGCAACTTAGTGAGACTCAGTTTCAAAATAAAGAATAAAAAATAGGGCTGGGGGTATAGCTCGGAGGTAGAACGCCCCTGAGTTCAATCCCTAGTATCACACACACACAAAAAATATATATATAGTAAAACTCAACGAAAAAGTAACAACTGCTGCAAATATAGTGTCTAATAATAATGCAATTAAACCAAATGTTTGGATGCTGGAAAAATTTATCACAAAAATAATTTAACATCTTATCTGAATGTCAGAATGATGGACCAATTTCAAAGCCACAGATATGTACAAAACATTGAAATGTTAATAAATAATAAGTACACCTTGGGGGAGAGGGAAATAAATATTGTTTACAAATGCCACAGGATTTTTTCTTTGCAAGCTAATAAAAATTTTTACCTTAAATATCTGACTTTAAGGGTTCCAAAGAATCCTTAAAGAAACATAAGCAGCAAAAATGTATTACCTTTCATGGTCAAAGAGATCTTTGGTGAATAAGACAATATGAGAATAAAGGCAAATTCTTATAGGCCTTAAAATTAATCACCATGTACACTTTTTTTTTTTTTTTTTTGCGGTACTAGGGATTGAACTCAGGGGCATTCTACCTCCGAGCTACACCCCCAGCCCTATTTTTTATTCTTTATTTTGAAACCGGGTCTCACTAGGTTGCGGAGT
>PVLC010018142.1:0-32528 GCA_004027655.1 Graphiurus murinus
AAACTCCAACACTATCCCTTGAGTCACAATAAAACTCAGAGTTGCTCAGGAAGCTCTACAACCTGGAAAAGTTTCCAAGCCGCTGGCATATAAAACAACTTACTCAGGGTTTTCCCTAAAGTTTTTAACTTCCATCCAAGTAAAAACTCTATCAAAGACTAAGTCCATGAAGAAGAAACTAAAATTTGAGGCAGCCATGAGAATTTAATTTAAAAAAATTACTGCAATCACAGGAACAGGAAGTGAGGAAATACTTTCCTTTTCAGCAGCATGTGACAGCTCAAACTATATGCATAAGTTGGGCTGGGGTGAGTAGGAAAGACTACTGAAAATTTACAAGTGTAACTCTGACACTGAGAATCGCTTTGGTAGAATTAAGCCACCTGCATAGAGTAACGTTGGTGCCTTTGGAATACTGGTACACTATGAATACATATTGGTATTTAGTAAACATCAGTTGACTGAATGGACAACTATATGACCAATAGGTGAGGACTTTAGCCAGGTATTATATCTCATTAGGCTCCCCAAAGAGACATTTTTACTCTGGTAAAGTGGTGTGAGGCAGTTTGGATGCATGGACTTTAGATTTATAGAGGTTTAGCTCTCTGGCTCCCTCATGGCCAGAACGCTCCTGAAACTGACATACTCTTTTCTCACAGGAGCTATCTACCCAGCTACCCATGCCAGAAACCTGGCCACCCTCAATTGATGACTGCATCTCACATCCCATCAACCACTAAACTCTGTCTGTTCTATCTTTTGAGTGTCTCAAGATGGATAGGTGCTTCTGTTTTTGTTTCCTCAGATTTAGTTGATCTACCACTATCTTACTGAAATACTGCAATAACTTGAGTGATGTCTGGTTTTACTTCCTTCCATCCTGTTCTCCACACTTTTGTTATAATAGTTTGCTTATTTATTTATTTATTTATTTATTTATTTATTTATTTATTTATTTATTTATTCATTTATTTATTTATTTATTTGTGTAGCAGTACTGGGGATTGAACCCAGGGACAGTCTACCTCTGAGCTACACCCCTTGCCCTCTTTTATTTTTTATTTTGAAACAGGGTCTCACTAAGTTGCAGAGGGTCTCATTAAATTGCTGAGTCTGGCCTCAAATCTGTTATTCTTCTGTCTTAGCCTCTCAAATACTAGGATTATAGATGTGTACCACTGAGCCTGGCTTATAGTCATATATTTTGGGGGGTAGGGTTCACAGGAGATTGAACCCAGGGCATTCTACTAGACTCTGCTACACTCCAACAATATTTTTTAATTTTTCATTTTTGAAACAGGGTTTTGCTAAGTTGCTGAGACTGGCTGTGAGTCTGTGATCCTTCTGTCTCACCCAAGTACCATGAGTCTGTGATTCTCCCAAGTACTGGGATTATAGGTATGCACCACTGTGCCTGGTTTATAGTAATATTTTTAAAACACAAATATGATAATGTTGCTCCCTGATTAAAATATTCCAGTGATTCACTGTTACCAAAAGAAAGCTTGGACCACGTAACTTGGTGGTACAAGTCCCAATCAACTCTGACAAGGTATTTGCAGTCCCTGAACAAGCCCCCTCTTTGTTCTTTTGGATATTTAGCCATTCCTAGAGTTCTGGCATGATTGTTCTTCCTGCCCACCCTCTTCACTTTGCTAATTACAGTCTACCCTTCACATTTCATCTTAGACTCAGTTATGTGCTACCTGTGCTGACCATGTAATATAATTTATCACACTCTACTGTAATTGTTTGCTAATTTGTCTATCAAGTTTAGCTTACAGTTTATGCACTTAAGAGCAGAGATTCTACCTTATTTATATAAGGATTATAAAATCCTTGGCATTTGCACAGTGGCTGTCACTCAATATAGATGAATGAATGAATGAATGAATGAATGAATGGATTGGTTGTGTTTGGCACAAGCATATTTCAGTTTAACATATTTGAAGAGCATTCTATCTATAACCTCACCCACCTTCTCTGTGTTTTTGGCAAATTCTCAACCCCAAACCGCACCTTATCTGCCTTTGCTTCCTGGCCCCATTCTGACCTCCTCATCCAGTCTCATTGGATGAGATTTCCCCACTCGTGCTCCTTCTTCAGCTTGCACACCTTCTCTTCTGCTCACCGAACCTCTGGAGTCCCTGCTTCTCACACATCTGCTTTCCTCCCCAGCCTTGGGATGAAACTACACTCCTGATCCCCCATGGGAGACATCTGCCTACCCAATGCAACTGAGTCAGACCTATGGCAGTGGGGACTTGACCTAGGAATATAAATTCAGAGAAGCCTTGGTGATGCTTCTTCGGCTCTATCTTAACTGCCATTTTATGGTTCCATCTGTAGAGGAGGAATTAACTAGAAATGACGTGCTTGGAGAATAGAGTGGCATATTTCAGCAGTCAGGTATTTAAGGAACCACAGGCTCTCAGGAACATGAACATGATCACAGCAAGCAAGACTACTTGCTGATAACTTAAACTATAAATCAAGATATACATAATATAGCCGGGCGTGGTGGCTCACACTTGTAATTCCAGCATCTGGGAGGCTGAGACTGGAGGATCCGGGTTCGCGGCCAGACCTCAGCTACCTAGTAAGGCCCTCCACAACTTAGGGAGACCCTGTTTCAAAATAAAGAATAAAAAATAGGGCTGGAGGTTTAGCTTGGAGGTAGAATGTCCCTGAGTTCAATCCCCAGTACCACACACAAAAAAAGATATACATAATATAAATAAGATATACATGAATATGCATATATATAGATATACAAAATAAATTCATCCATTCATTTGATGAATATTCACTTGGTGTATCCTATGGACTAGTTGTGGTAAACACTTAGGTAGGAAAGGATATTTCTAAGGAATTTTCAGACTTGCAAGGGAGGCAAATATCTAGACATATCACTACAGAACAATGTGCTAAGTATAAATAGAAGAATGCACAGGATAAACCAAGAATCTGAAAATAATAGAATCCAGAACTGGAAGGTGATTTTAGGGCCTGTGTGCAACCCTTGTCTTGTGCATAACTCCCTAGTATATGTCTACTTAGCCTTTACTTAAATACCACCAGGAATAAGGAGCTCACTTCCCCAGGTAATCCACTGCCTTTGTGAACACCTATGGCAGGCAATTCATTTTTAGATTCTCAACAAAATATTGATATTCATCAACAATCCTCAGTGCTGTTGAGCTTTTCCTGGACCTCCTCCCCCTTGTTCTGTCCTTCAAAGACTGTTTAAAGATGCTCTTCCAGGTATATCAGGATTTTACCCCAGTTCAGATGCTCTCCAAGCCTTATAGATATGGACCATCTTCTTCAGTAAGTCAGAAATAAAAAGGGACATTCCATCTTGGTTCCAAGTAGAGGGTATGAATCTACCTAGTCCCAACCAGAAGACAAACAATACAACTCCCTGAAGCAGGAGAAGGAAGAAGTCATATGATAGAATCTTCCTTCTCAGCCAGAAATACCAAACTAAGATCTCCATTATCTAGGATCCAGGTCCAGCCTGGATTCCACTATTTGAAAAATCCAGTCATAGGTGACCTTGTGGAGCTCAGTAGAATGGAGGACAGTCATCTTTTGGGCTGCCCCCAAGGCTTTTGCTCTGTTGCATTTTAATTTCTAAACCTGGAAGATACTTTTCCTTCTAGTTCAAAATAATCCAAACACATTAGAGTACACATCTGGGCTCTTAATATTCAAGAGATAAAAATTCAGTGGCACTTATAAGAATCTTACACTTGTTTGGAAGAGAAAAACACTCTGTAAGTATCCACTATGAGAAAAAAAAACCCTCTTTGCATGAATGAAAGGATTTTAAATGCTAGAAGAAGGAGTCCTGTCTGAAATGGTTAATGTTTGGAGAGTTGAAATGATTATTTTAGGCATCTTATTTGTTTCTAAGAACCCTTACCAGCTTTTTTTTTTTTTTAGGAAGTTTGAGTAAGTTGAAACCATTATTTCAAATTGGCTTATCTAACCGAGCAGGGTAAAGCTAGTGTGGAATTTATTGATGTTAATATTTTAAGTGTTCCAATAAATAATGTATGATACTATTCTCTGAGGAACTGTGACAACAGGCATATTTTTAGGAACCTAATGAAGTTAAAAAATTATGAGGTCCTTTGCAGAACTCTCAGTGACTCAGGCTTTTCATCTCTAAAGTTAGTCCATTGAGATCAAACTCAGAAGTCTCCTCTACCATGAAACTTTCCCAGGCAGACTCAGGGCCTTGTCCCTTTGTGTTCCTCAGAAGTCTTTATATCGTATTTGGACAACGTTTTTCCATTAGGGAATAGCATCTTTACAAGATGATTGTCTTTCCTAACAGAAGGCTGTCTCCTCAGGAAAAAGTTACATATTATCCATACTTCCATTCTTACTGTTAGCAGAATGCCTGGCCAGACTGGACCTGAGATCATGCTTGTCAGATGGAGACTGACACATATTCAGCTGAGAAATTTAACTGCATCTATGTCTGTAAACTCCTCAAATAATTCGGGGTTAAATTAGCAATCATAACAAAAGATTTGTCACCAAATTCTGCCATCCAGGCAGTTTAATGTCCAAGTACAAATTGATGAGCAAAGAAGAAATAAAATTAGTATTTCAGGAGAATTTGGTTCTCAACTGTTGGGGGATTTTTTCCCCCTCACCCTTAACATAGTAACTCTGGAAAAAAAAAAAAAAACAAAAAAAATACCATATCTGCCTAGAACTCTGTTTTTCTAGTGTGTGGAATAGAGCCTATAAAGTTTATTTTTCCATCTTTAACAGAGTTTTGTGGAAATCAGATGTCAACTGGAGAATCATCCAGACAGTTCACAATTACATAGCTATGTTATTTCAGCCAAGTTGCTTATAGACATCACTTGCTATACCGAGTTGAATTTCAACTTGATTGCCCAATTTGGGAGGTGACATAACATGTAGGAGGCAGTATAAACATAGTAGGTAAGAGCAAGGACTTTGGGGACAGATCTGGACTTAAATCCCATATCCACCACGAACTAGCAGTGATCTGTGAGCAAGGCATATAATGTCATTGAGCCTAATTTTTGCCGTGTGTAATGTACCTAGTAGAAATCCTGGCCAGTAATAAATTAAAATTTATTTATCAAAAAATAATTATAGTAGTTATTTTATTATCATTGTTATTAACACTTGAAGCAAAGACACTTTGGAAGCGATGTGGCTCCATCCATGGACTTCATTCCATGAGGAATCAGAGCTGCAAGGAGGCTTTAAGTGGCAGTCATTTATCTCAAAGGAAGGTCTGCTGGCGAGAGTATACTTCTTTGGAAAAAGACCAGTGGAAAAAATGGGTAAGAGTGTAAATGTGAATCCACTGCTGTGTGCCAGTTCTAGAAAGGGAGGAGGAAACTAGTCAGGAAAGAGCAACAGAGGTGAAGAGGCAGAGGAACGAACATTCAGTAAGGTCTTGTTGAGGCAAAGCCATAAAGCTAATACCAGCGGGGTGTGGGATGCCGGGAAACTGCAGGAGAGGATTAAGTGGTACTTCCTGAGAGCAGGCATTGCTGAAGTCTGAGAGACAAAGAGCCAGAATGAGATAAACTGCCACAGCTCTGATTACAAACCAAAAATAGGGTGTTGCCGGGGCCCTGTGGCAAGGGGAAGCTGTTGTTCATGCATAGATCTTTACAGCCACAGCCGAGCAGCAGAAAATGTCAGAGTTCTCATCCAAGCCAGCACTGTCCATTAGAAAGATGTGAGCCACATATATAATTTTAAATGTTTTCATAGCTGCATGTCTCAACAAGCTTGGCTTCTATAATAAAATACCACGATCTGGGTGGTTTAACCCATAGTCATTTATTTCTCATAGTTCTGGAGGCTGAGAAATCCTAGATCAAGGTGCCAGCTGGTGTGTGTATGTGTGTGTGTGTGTGTGTGTGTGTGTGACTAAAGATTGTACTCAGGGGAGTTTTTTTACCTCTGAGCTACACTCTGAGCCTATTTTATTTTTTTAAATTTTGAAACAGGGTCTCACTAAATTGCTGAGGGCCTCACTAAGTTGCTGAGGCTGACTATAAATCTGTAATCCTCCTGTCTCTGCTTTCCAAGTGCTGGGATCACACACATGCATCACCATGCCTGGTGCTAGCTGATTCTATTTCCCAAAGAGGACCCTCTTCCTGTGTTGCAGTCAGTCACCTTCTCCCTATGTCCTCCCATGGCAGAGAGAGAACCAGCTCCAGTTTGTCATCCTTTTTATTTTTTTGGTACTGGATGTCGAACCCAAGGGCATTCTACCTCTGAGCTACACATCCAACCCTATGCTATTTATTTATTTATTTATTTATTTATTTTTATTTTGAAACAGGGTCTCACTAAGTTTCTGAGGTTCTGGCTACGGCTGATCTTGAACCTGTGGTCCTCCTGTCTGAACCTCCAAGTGCTGCAATTACAGGAGTGCACCACCATTCTGGGCTTTTCTTCCTTTTCTTATAAAGGCATTAATCACATGATTGGAGTCTTGCCCTCATGACCTCATCACCTAATCATCTGAAAAAGGTCCCACCACCAAATAATATCACACTGAGGATTTGAGAGCTTCAATATATGCATGGGGGGGCACTCAATCCACAGCACCTCATTAACAAAAGCCGTACATTGAAATTAATTTAATAATATATCCTGTTTAATCTATTATAGTAAAATAGTATTTCAACATGTAACCAATGTAAAAATTATTAATACAAATGTTAGATTTCTGTTTTTATTATACTAAGGCTTTGAAATCCAGTAGGCATTTTGACTTACACATATAAATTTGAACTAAACATGTTTCAAAGGTTCAGTAGCTACATGTGGCATAGATACAATGTCAAGGGAAAAGTGAATGTCATTCTCCTGACATCCCAAGCTGGTTAGCCCTTTTAAAAGCCCAGAGTCTTAGAGCCAGAAAAGACCTATGGAGATGTTCAGAGCTCAGGACCCCTGCATCTTCTTGCCACTGATTGGGTAAGATTTTCCACACCAGGTGACTACACAGACAGATCAAATGGTTCATGAGATCATGTGACCACCTTCTGGGTAGCTGATCCAGATAAAAGGTGAAGAGCAATAGAAGTGGGGTGCATGAAGCTGTCTTGGGATTGAAGGAGGCATCTTCCTGCCAGGCTTTCCCTTAGCATCTTTACTTGAACTTAAGCAGTCTCACACTCCTGTTGAAACCCACCCTTCAAATTAGCCTTCACTGAGGGCTGACTTAGTGCTTAGCCTGAACAGGTTAATGGTGGTGTGTATTCTATCCACTCTCACACTCTAAGAAAATTCCCCTTCCTTCTCCAATCCCAAGTCAGCTTCAAGCACCCCATTTCTATTGCTTTCCACCCCGTCTCTGGACCAGCTAATCCAGGGTAGTCACATGATTCCACGAAACATTTGACCCATCTGTGGAGTTGCCTGCAATGGAAAATCTCACCCAATCAGTGGCAGACCATTCTGGCTAGCTGGGTCTATCAGATCATCTGTCTAGAGTACAAAGGCAGAATCAGTCTGCAATGGGGAAGCATCAGAGAAGACAACACAGGAAGACTTAGAGAGCACTACTCATACAGAGTTTATAGTTCCTCTTCCATCTGTTTTCAAACCTCCAAAAGCCATTTCATTAAAACAAAGTGGTTCTCCAGACGAAAGAAATTTGAAAACCTATGGGAGAATCTCAAAATAACTCTGTTTCCTGGAGTTCTTTGGGGACCTTTGGCTACAAATCACAGTTTGAGTTACAGCTGTTTGGCCATTCCTGGTCTTCTGTGAGATTTCTATATCTCCCAGGGTCATAACTAGTTTCCAAGAATCCCTTGTGTGTTAAGGGAGACTGAAGGAGTCTACATTATGCTAAAAAGGCCTGCCACAGAAATGGATACTTTTGCACAATGGAAGCAAAGTTCTTTTCCACCTCTCCCCTTGGACTTTTTGCACTCAGTCTCATGCCAACACGTAGCCTGATGGAGAAGTGATGGATTACTCTGGATCGCATCCCCAAGTAATTATATTCTGAAAATACCTCATCACAGGGGCCTTCTGGGGACCCTTGAAAGCCTCATATCATGTCCGGCAGCGGTTCTTAGCCGTGACTGCATGTTAAAACCACCTGGGGAACTTTTAAAATATGCTGACGTCCCAGGTCGTTGCCCACATGTGAGATCAGAATGACTGGGGGTGGATCCCTGGGCATCCATATTTCTTAAAAGATTCCCAAGTAACTCAAATGTGGAGCCACAATTGAGAAACACTGACATTCAAAATATGCCCTTGCACAGGCTTGGGTTTCCGGCAGGGGAAATCAGGCTATTTTTAATTATAAAAAAATGCATATATATATTTAGAGAATACATTAACAGTGAGAATAATCTGAAGTGAAAAGTCTTATTCATCAAGAATGCAGTCTCATTCCCTAGAGGTGACTATTATAGTTTCTTGTGTGCCTTTTCAAACATCTACTACACTTATGCAAATATGTATGTATATACACATACACATACACACACACACACACACACACACACACACACACACACTTTTAACCCTTATGACTTTTTTTCTTACTAATATATATTGGTTATTAGCCAAAATTTTTTTTCCTTTTTTTGGTGGTACTAGGGATTGAATCTAGAGCTTTGCAACTATCAGGCAAGCCTTCTTCCTTGGATCTATATTCCCAGCCCTTTTAAAAATTATTATTAGTGTTATTATTGTAATTTTATAGTACTTTTGATTGAACCCAAGGGCACTCTACCACTGAGCTATAACCCCAGTCAGTCCTTTTCTTTTCTTTTTTTTTTTTTTTAGGCAGGATCTCACTAAGTTGCTGAGGTCGTCTTTGAATTTGCGATCCTTCTGCCTCAGTCTTCTGAGTCTGGGATTATAGGCCCAGGCCCAGGCCCAGCTCTTTTTTTTTTTTTTTTTCGTACTGGGGATTGAACCCAGAGGCTTCCTGCCTCCAACCTACATCCCCAGCAGCCTGATTTTATTTTTTATTTGGAAACAGAGTCTCACTAGCTTGCTGAGAGCTTCACTAAATTGCCATGGCTGACTTTGAACCTGTGGTCCCCCTGTCTCAGCCTTCTAAGTACTGGGATTACAAGCATATGCCACCATACCCAGCTTAGAAATTTTGATAAGGAAAAACTATGGGAAAAAAGAAGAAATAAAGAAAAACTATAGCAGAGTTAAGTACTTACTTTCTCAGGTAATAACACAAATGATAAAGCTAAGGAATGATATTAGTGCAATAGATAAATTATTTGTTAGGATAGAATAAAAAGTCCAAAAGACAATCAATGAAGTTGATATATAAACATTTAAAATGGGGGGGGGGAGAATAGACTGCTTAATAAATAATATTGGGTTAATCAACTTCATTTTTAAAAATGATTTTTAAAACATTTAAAAACATTTTAAAGACTTCATTTTTAAAAATGATTCCTATTTCACAGTATAAAAACGAATTAAAATGAATAAAAATCTATACAGTTAAAGCAAATTTCTAAGTATGATAGAAGAAATAATTTAATAATTGTGAACTGGTAAAAAAATTTTACTAAATAAGACACAAACTATAGAAGTCATAAAATAAAGGATAACACATTGGACTACATCAAATTTAAAACTTCTCTAAAGAAAAAGATATAATAAAGGAAAGTAAAATTAAAAAAAGCGAGAGAATGGGAGGCAATATTTACAACATATATAAAAGATTAATATCCATATTATAAAAATGTCTATATATCAATAAGAAACTGACAAAAGAACTATGAACTGATAATTAACATGTAAACAAACTATAAACATATAAAAAGATATTCTTCTTAGAGAATAGAGGTTTTAAAAATGCTTTTTAATCAGTGAGATGTGGTGGTACGCTCCTGTAATCCCAGTACTTGGGAGGCTGATACAGAATGATTGCATTTTTGAGGACAGCCTCAGCAATTTAGTGAGACTCTCAGCAACCTAGTGAGACTTTGTTTCAAAACAAAAAATAAAAAGGGCTCGGAGTGTAGCTCAGAGGTAGAATGCCCCTGGGTTCAATCCCTACTTCTAAAACAAACAAACGAAACTGGTTTTTTTTTTTTTTCCATTTATACATTGGCACAATGTTTGAAAATACTGATCAATCTGAAGATATGGTGATTATTTGAAGACACAGATATTCTCATATCTTACTAGAAGAATACATTCATAAATAGTTTTTAAAATGATATTTTGAAGCTGAGCATTGTGGCACATGCCTGTAATCCCAGTACTTGGGAGTATGAGACAGAAGGACTACAGGTTCGAGACCAGCCTCAGCAATTTAGCAAGGTTTTCATCAACTTTGAAAGACCATATTTCAAAATAAAATATAAAACATGGCTGGGGGTGTAGGTTAGAGTAGAACATAGAACACTCCTGAATCCAATCTGGTAAATCACACACACACAAGTTGACAGTGCTCCATATTGGTTTGTTTAGGTTTTCTCTCTTTCAGTGGTTCAGTTTTGGTAGTTTAAATGTGTCCAGGACTTTGTCCACTCGTTCTAGGCTTTTTTTTTTTTTTTGCATACACAGTTATTCATAACAGTCTTTGATGATCCTTTATATTTCTGTAGTATAAATTGTAATATTTCCTTTTATATATATAATTTTGCTTATCTGTGTTTTCTCTCTTGATCTTTTGCATTTTTTAGTCTTGATTTTGTTTATTTCTGCCCTGATCTTTGTTATTTCCTTCCTTCTACTAATAAGTGTGGTTTCCCCTTGCTTTTCTAATTCTGTTACATTGCTAAACTGTTTATTTGAAATCTTTCTAGTTTTTGTTGTTGTTTTCTTTAGGTACTGGGGATTGAACCCAGGGACATTCTGCTTCTGAGATACAGCCCAGCCCTATTTATTTTTCATTTTGAAACAGGGTCTTACTAAGTTGCTGAGGGCCTCGCTAACTTTCTGAGGCTGGCCTCAAACCTGCGATCCTTCTCTCTCAGCCTCCTAAGTACTAAGATTACAGGTGTGCACCACTATGCTCTTTCTAGTTTGTTTGTTTTTTTATGTAGGTATTTATTTTTATAAACTTACCACTTTTCTTATTGAATGTGCTATTTGAATTTTAAGAAAAATATGTTTTGCTCTGTTACATAAATGTTGCAGATGACTTTTTCATTTACATTATTTTTGTTAATATTTCATGTAATTAAATTTTTCAATTTTTTGGTATAGCTTGGTGCTATGCTTGAAAAGGTCTCTGCTACTTCAAGATTATTTAATAATTTACCAATTTAAATTTATTTTTATTTTTAAATATTTAACACATGTTTTATTAATCTGGAATTTATTCGGAGGCTGAAATCCAGCTTTATTTTTCCTTTCCAAATATCAGTCAATTCTCTCAGTAGTTTGAAATGCTACATTGTCGTTTTTGTTTGGTCTATTTTTGGACTCTATTCTTTTCCATTGACCTCTCTAGTGTTGTACTCATATTTTACTTATTGTGTTTTGTGACATGCTTTAATATCTAGTGTGACTAGAATTTATTCCCCACATTGCTTACTGCCTGGAAATTGTCTGGCTGTTCTCATTTTCTAATGTTAAACGTTTATTATGGGACAAGATCTTAGAGCTTCATTTCTTCCTCTTCCTCTCCTATAAATATATCTAAATACTCTGGAAATAATAGACAATTATAAGAGGACTCTGAAAGATGGAAAAAAATAAAGATGACTGGCTAAGAACTTCAGGATCTGAGACACGATGGTGATTTCCCTACATTTCCCTTTTATCTTCTGCATACATATACTGGGCACCAGAGAGGCTACAACCCCAAGTCATCAATAGACATAGAATTATAAACAAACAAGAAAGCCTTCTCTCTCTTGCCAAAGACAGAGAAAGGGTGAACCTAGCAGAGTACTAACAGGAAGACAATCCCCTGATCCCCACATAGGGTAGTAACAGGAACAAGAGACTGAATTATCTGCAGCAGCAATGACACTACAGCAGACTAAATCCTTCCCATCCCACACTTGTTGGAAAGCCCTTGATGTTCCGAATCACCATTAGCACGAACCCCACCTGTAGCCAGAACAGAAGTGGACTCCATCTGCATTGGCATCAGTAGAGCCTCTGTACTATATCAAAGATAGCAGGGGGCCAATCCATTCTGGGGGCCAGCATCAGCAGACCTGGCTAGGGCCCTATCCTCTGCCTCCCATCCTTCAAACAGTCCAGGAAGCACTCACAGTAAAGCAGGAGCTCAGAGGGTACAAGAAACAGGTGCACTCAATTGTCATTGCAAGAGTTCTGAAAACAAATCGTCATTGGAACTACAGCTCACAAAAGTAGGTCAGGACTTCCATGAGAGGCCCAAATAGCTGCCTACTAACAATAAAAGATGCAAGCAGAATCCAGGGTCTTCTGACATAATTTCCCAAATGTCCAGATACAATTGGAAATGACTAATCATACCAAGAACCAAGAAAAACACAACTTGAACGAGAAAAGACAATCAACTGATGCCAACTTTGAGGTGATTCGGATGTTTAAATTATTTGGAAAAGATTTTAAAGCAGCCATTATAAAAATGTTTCAACCATTACAAATTCTTTATTTAAAAATAAAATCCCTTCAAAGGAATAGAAGCTATAAAAAAGCTAAGTGCAAAAAAGAGAAGTAGACAATAACAAATGAAAAACTCACCACAGGAACTCAGTGATAGATTAGAGACAAGATAGAATGGAATCAGTTAACTTTAAGGACAGATCAATAGAATTTAGACAAAGTGGGCATGGTGGCATACCCTTGTAATCCCAGTACTTGGGAGGCTGAGGCAGGAGGATCACAGGTTCACAGCCAGCCTCAGCTACTTAGTAAGGCTCTCAACAACTTAGTGAGACCCTGTTTCAAAATTTAAAAAATAGGGCTAGGGGGGTAGCTTGGAGGTAGAATGCCCCTAGGTTCAATCCCAAGTACTGCAAAAAAAAAAAAATAAAATAAAAAAAAAATAACTTGGACAAGAAAGAAAAAGTAGACTGAAAAAATAGGGTCTCATTAAGTTGCTGAGGTCCTCACAAAGTTGCTTGGCTGAAAGTAAGGTTTCAGTCATTTACTCAAACAGGCAAAATGTCAATACCAGTAGGCTCTGATAAATTGTGTATGTATATTGTAATACCAAAAACAACCTCTAGAATAGCTATACACAGAAAAATAAGAGAAATGGAGTAATAAAATAATATGAAATAACTATGATATTTATGCTACATATAAATATTATCTCACTTAAAAGATGGAGATTGGAGTCGGGCGTGGTGGCGCACGCTTTTAATCCCAGCATTCGGGAGGCTGAGACTGGAGGATCCGGGTTCGCGGCCAGCCTCAGCTACCTAGTGAGGCACTCCGCAACTTAGTGAGACTCGGTTTCAAAATAAAGAATAAAAAAAATAGGGCTGGGGGTATAGCTCGGAGGTAGAATGCCCCTGAGTTCAATCCCCAGTACCGCAAAAAAAAAAAAAAAAAAAGATGGAGATTGGAGAGGGAATTTTTTGAAAAATCACAAACCCACTGTAATTTATCTACAAGAAACTTACTCAAATATAATGATGTAGGTAGGTTAAAGTAAAAAGAATTAAAAATGATATGCATCATGCAAACACAGATTTTTTAAAAGAATAGTTATATTAACATCAGACACGTGGTGGCGCACGCTTGTAATCCCAGCATTTGGGAGGCTGAGACCTGAGGATCCGGGTTCGCGGCCAGCCTCAGCTACCTAGTGAGGCACTCCGCAACTTAGTGAGACTCGGTTTCAAAATAAAGAATATTAACATCAGACAAAGTAGACTTCAGAGAAAAGATAATTATTAGAGACAAAATAGGAAACTACATAATAATTGGTGGCACATGCCTATAATCCCAGTACTTGGGAGGCTGAGACAGGAGGATTGCAGGTTCGAAGCCAACCTCAGCAACTTAACAAGACCCTGTTTCAAAATAAAAAAGAAAATAGAGCTGAGGGGTGTAGCTCAGAGATAGATCGCTCTTGCGTTCAATTCACAATCCCCCCCTCCTCTCTCTGTCTCTCTCTGTCTCTCTCTATCTCTCTCTCTCTTTGTCTCTCTCTGTCTCTGTCTCTCTCTCTCTCTCTCTCACACACACACACACACACACACATACACACAATGATTTGATAAATAAGATACACTGATCTTAACAATGTATATACAAAAACAAGAGCTTCCAAATTATGATGTAAAAATTGATAAACCTGAGAGAAGAAATACACAAATTCAATTAGAGGTAAGTTGGTTCCTCAACACTCTGTTCTCAGCAATTGATCAAACAACTAGATCAAAGCCAGTAAGGATATAGAAGAATTGAAAATACTACCAAGCAATAATATCAACCTTATTCAATACTTCATTCAGCAACAAGAGAATACATATTACTTGGAAGTATTTATTGACTATCATAATAGACAAAAGACTGGGTCATAACTAACTTTAACAAATTAGAAAAATCAAAATTAAATAGAATATTCTCTCATCATATGGAGCAAAACTAGAAATCAATAAAAGAACAAATCAGAAAACCTTTAAACACATGGAAATTAAACAACACACTTCTAAATAAACCATGGATGAATGTGGAAGTCTCAAAGAGAAGAGAGGGAGAGAGAGCTTCATTAAAATGAAAAAACAAGCAAATAAACAAACCCAACATCAGAATTTGTGAGATACAGCTAAAGCGGTGAGAGGGAAATTTGTAGCATGAGAGACTTACATTAGAAAAAAGTAAAAGGGATGTCAAATCAATAATTTAAGCTCAAGAAATAAGAAAAAGAAGAGCAAAATATACCCAGGACAAACAAAGAGAAGTAAATAATAAAGAGCAGAAATGAGGTTGAACAGGAAAATGATAGAGAAACTAATGAAATAGAAATCTAGTTATTATCAGGAATAAACAATAAGGTTAATAAACCTCTAGCCTCTATATAGATCAGAAGAAACAAGACACAAATTGCCAATACCAGGAATGCAATAGGAGATATCGCTACAGATCTTATAGCCATTAAAAGAATAGTGAGGATGTGGTTCAGTTCAGTGTTAGCACATGCATGAATCCCTGGGTTCAATCCCCAGTATTGCCAAAAAAAAAAAATAGTAAGTGATATATGGACAGCTTTATACTTATAAACTCAGCAATGGACTAATGCCTCCAAAACCACAATGAGCAGACAAGATGAAATAGATAATCCGAATATTTCTACAACCACTAAAGAAATTGAATTTTAATTTAAAAGCTCTGAAAAAACAAAACATTGCCAGGTCAAATGAGTCCACTAGGAAATTATTAACATGTGAAAATTAATTGTACATCTATATATTAACCACCTATATATGGAAACTGAAATTTAACAACACAATACGATTTTCAATTGCTCCAAAGAAAATTAAATACTTAGATATAAATCAAACAAAATATGTATAGAATTCAAATGCTGAAAATTATAAAATTCTAATGAAAGGAACCAAATAAGACTTAAAGAATTACAGAAAATTTTCAGGTTCAAAGATTGGAAGACTCAATATAGTAAAGATGTCTTTTTTCTCCAAATTAACAGGATTTCTATAAAAATCCCAGAAAGGTTTTTGTGGACATAGATAAATTTATTCTAAGATTTATAAAAAGTAAAAGGCCTAATGAAGCCAAAGCAATTTTTAAAAATAACACTAAAGTGGAAGGATAAACCTATGGCTTATTATATAGCTACTATTTAGCTTATTATACAGTAACCATGACGGTATGTTATTATCAGAGGGGTAGACACATCAGTAGAAGAGATAGAACCCAGAGGCAGAATCATGCAAATATGTCCAACTCATTTTTTTGGAAAGGTGCAAAACTAATTCAGAGAAGGAGGGATAGGCTTTTTTTTTAAAACAGCAATAGAACAATTGGACATACATAGGGAAAAAAATTGACTTAAACCAGACACATACAAAAATTAACTCTAAATGGATTAAAAACTTAAATGTAATATGTAAAACTGTAAATCTTTTAGAAAAACAGGAAGGAATTTTTAGGAACTAGGGCTATGCAGAAAGTCCATAAACTTTACACTAAGAGCACAATCCATTAAAGGAAAATTTAGCGAATGGGAACGAACCTACCATATGATCCAGCAATACCACTTCTGGGTATCTACTCAAAAGAATGGAAATCAAACTATCAGACCAACGTATGTGCATTTATGTTTATAGCTGCACAATTCACAATTGCCAAACTATGGAAATAGCCAAGATGTCCATCGACAGATGAATGGATTACAAAACTATGGGATATGTACACAATGGAATATTACTCAGCCATAAAGAAGAACAAAACCATGTTATTTGCAGGGAAATGAATGCAACTGGAAAACATTATGTTAAGTGAGATTAGTCAATCACAAAGAGTAAAAAAGCATATGTTCTCCCTGATATGCGGATGCTAGGGAGAAGATGGGGCATAAGAGGGTCACCAGATTAAAAAGGAGAAACCCTAGATGAGCAAAGAAGTTGAATTAACTGAGGGGGATGGACAGGGCGGGGGACACCCTAATGCACATGATGTACTTTCACAAATATATCAAGGTCAATCATTAAACTGAACTTGAGAAGGAGGGAGGGCGAGGGAGTGGGGTGGGAATTGGGGAAGGGGTTAAATGATAAATGTGTGCATATATGCCTTTATCAGCTTGTACCTAACAAAGATGTATGATTGCAATGCACCAATTATTATAAAAATAATATATATATATATAAAAAAGGAAAATTTGGTAATTTATAGTTTACAAAATTAAGCACTTTTGTTCTATGAAAGATTACAGAGTAATGGGAAATATTTGAAAATCAAAAAACTTGAATCTGCAATATATTATATATTCAGAATATATATAAAACAGTAAAAAATACCATTTAGAAAATAGGCAAAATACATGAATACACAGCCCACCAAAAGAATATATAAATAGGAAATAACTACATTAATAGATGTCCAATAACATTAGCCATTAGGGAAATGCAAGTTAAAACCACAATAAGATATCATTTTCCCCATCTTCAGAATGACTAAAATGAAAAATAATGATAACATCAAACGCTGGCCAGGATACAGAGAAGCTCCATTACTCATACATTGTTGGTGGTAATAAAAACGTTACAGCCACTCAGAAAATGAGCTTGGCAGTTTCTTTTAAAACTATAAATGGATTTACCAGAAGAGTTGGGTATAGCACCCTTGGGCATTTTTTGTAGAGAAATGAAAACCGATGTTCATGAAGAAACTTGTGCACAAATGCTCATAGTAGCTTTATTTGTGATAACCAAAATATGGAAGCTACTTGAAGCTCTCCAACGGGTAAGTGGGTGAATGGCTAAGCAAACTCTAGGGCATGCATGCTCAGTAACAAAGAACTAATATCAAAGCATGCAACAACTTGGATGGATCTCAAGGTTATTACGCTGAGTGCAAAAGGCTAATATCATAAGGGTACATGCTGCCTGAATCCATTTATATAACACTTTTGAAATGACATTATATAGATTGACAACAGATTAATGGTTTTAAGGGATTAAAAATAGGAAGTGGGGCTACAAATGGGGTAGTACAAAGCCTTTTAGTTATGCCGTAGTTTTTTTTTTAAACCTTAAGTGTGATGAGGGTTATGTGAAACTAATGTAATAAAAATTGCATACAATTATATACACATATACACACAAATGAGTGAATGAGCATATAACTAGCAAACAGGTATAACTGGCAAAATATGAATAAGGGTGTGAATTGTACTAACATCAATTACCTTGTTTTGACATTGTACATTGTCAAAAATACTTTATAGAATGTTAATAGTGGGGTAGGTTGGGTGAAGTGGACATGTACTCATAGATCTATAAATATTTCATAATAAATATTAAAAATATATGACCTAGCTATTCATTAACAGAATGTTTGGTCTGAAAACTTCATGTGACTAAATCAATCATAAGTTTAATGAAAACTATCTGCCACAAATAAATTCATGGGTTAAAATTTCTTATTCACACAGTAATGAGTATAGTAGAATTTAACATTCACACTTTGCTCTCAGGAATGGTTTTTATATTTCACTCTGACCGTCCTACCGAAAGTGGTGGAAACTATAGGCTGATAAACCTGAAATATTTGGAGCATGCCAGGTTCTTGATCCCTGCAAAAGTCATCCCCCTTTACCTTCTACTTGAGTGGAAGGTAAAATGTAATAGGCTGTAGTGAGCTATGAGCTACTCAACTACTTGCTAAATAGCAGAAAGTAAGAAGAGGACTCACAAGAAATGAGAAAACAAAGTCTCAGTTCGTATTACACAGTGATGTTTTTTATTAACCCATGTAGGGGCAAGAAGAGAAAAAAATGTCAGCAGGATAGATATTTCAAATGTAGATACTCAATTGTTGAAGACTTATCTTGGGCACCACTAGTGTAGCTGACTAACTAAAGTCTGGGTTTGCCAGGGAACCTGTGGCTTTGGGATAGTGACAACGGTACCACCAGTACCATGCCAGCATATCACTACTACCACTGTTAGCCACAATTTATTTAACAGGTATGTGTTAGGCACTGTGTAATTATTAGGCACCCTACAAATACCATCTCAATCTTCACAAGAACTTTGTACAATGGTGTTATTATCCATATTTTATTTATTTTAATGTGCTTTTATTGGTGCATTATCGTCTCACATCATAATGTAAATCATGTTGACATTGACATACATACACACAGCACTTGGCCCCCCCACCCTGCATCCCCATCTCCCCCCTTCCCATATAGAGGACTGAGACTGATAATGGGGTTTTCACATATGTACACACAGTTGGTGTTAGTATTTCCAATAATGAACCTCAGTCTTCCCTCTCCCCTTCCCTTAGACCACTTCCCTGGCTCCACTGAGGTTTCTCCTCCATTTACACTAGGAAAACAAATAACCCAATTAAGAAATGGGCAACTTAATTGCATAGACACTTCACAAAAGAATAGACACAAATGGCCAATAGATACATGAAAAAAAATTCAACATCATTAACAATCAGAGAGATGCTAATCAAAACTACATTGAGATCCCATCTAATCTCAATCATGGCAATCATCAAGAAGTCAAATAACAGTAAGTGTTGGTGAGGATGTGGGGAATAGGAATTCTTCTATACTGTTGGTGGAATTGCAAACTAGTTCAGCTGCTATAGAGATCATTGTGGAAAGTCCTTACTGGGAATAGATCCAGCTATACCACTCCTGGGTATCTTTCCAAAGAGGTTGAAACCAGAGAACTACAGTAATATATTATCCAGATTTTAAAGATGAGGAAGCTGAGACCAGATACTTTCTGAGATCAGCCAACTAGAAAAGATCAGAGTTTAGATTGGAATCCAAGTCATGTAATTTCAAAATCCCTGCTTTTAGTCACTAGTCCTTGTATCTTGCCTGAAATCTGTTATCAATTCTCCTCTTTGCTTTTTTCTAGGGCTTTCATTTCTTTTCCTCCAGGTCTTAGGGCTCTGGGCAATTCCCTGACTTCACATCTTTTCTGTTCTCTCCTCTTCCTGTCGCAAATTCTGTGCAAAGATTGGACAAGGCCCAAAGAGTACCTAGTGAGGTTGGCATTGTTATTTCCTTTTCACAGTGGAAGAGAATGGGTCTCAAGTAGGGTTAGACATTTTGTCCACGCTGCATTAGAAGTAGAGGAGCTAGGATTGAAATGAAGACCTCCATGGTTCTAAAATCTGAACTTTACTCATCCTCCAGGCTGCCTTCTGACTGCAATCCACATCCCTCATTATCCTGGCCTTGCTCACAGGTTCAAGATCAGCCTTAGTAACTAAATGAGGCCTTCAGCAACTTAATGAGACCCTGTTTCAAAACAAAAAGTAGCCAGGCATGGTGGTGCATGCTTGTAATCCCAGTACTTGGGAGGCTGAGATAGGAGGATCCCAGGTTCGTGGCCAGCTTCAGCTACCTAATGAGGCCCTCCATGACTTAGTGAGACCCTGTTTCAAAATAAAGAATAAAAAAATAGGACTGGGGGTGTAGCTCAGAGGTAGAATGCCCCTGAGTTCTATCCCCAGTCCCACCAAAAAAAAAAAAAAAAAAAAAAAGTAAACTAGAGTTGGGGCTGTAGCTCAGAGACAGAATACCCATGGACTCAATCCCCAATACCACACAATATATATATATATATATATACACAAGAGTCATAAAAATGCTAATGCTTCTGACTTCCAGATAAGGTGGTAAGTATGTGAAGTTCTGCTTTGCTAAAACTATCCTCTAAAAGCTTGGGAAGACAAGAAGCTCAAAGTACTTGATTGTAGGAGGGAGTCTGGTGGCATAGAGACCAGTTAAAAGGCTACTGTGATCATGTCAGGGAAAGGTGCTGTTGGGGTAGACCAGACGGACCAAGGTACTAGTGGTGGAAGATAAGAAGACGGAATCAGCTGGATTGTTGTTGATTGGATCATGTGCGTGCAGATCAATTATTATAGATCCATCAGTCTGGCTACTGCCAGGAGGATGAGACTGGCGAGGCGAAGCCCAGGTAGAAGCTTTCAGTATTCCTGGAGGAAGATGATAAGGGCTTACTACAGGATAAATCCATGGAGGTGAGGAAAACTGGATGGATTTGAGAGATAAGATGGGAGTTTGAATCTGCTGAATGTTGCCAAACTAAATGTGAAAATGTAAGGAAGAAGAAGGGGTCAGGGGTGAATTCTCGGTGCTTTTTGCCGAGATGCGGGCACAGAAGGGAGAAACTGTTACAGGTGAAAGCGAATTCTGGGTGTGGTGAGTTTGAGATGAATGTGGCAGCATTGCATTTATTTATTTACTTATCTCTTAATTTTGGTGGTACTGGGAAGGGAATCCAAGGGCATTCTACCTCTGAGCTACATCCCCAGCCCTACTTCATTTCTTTTTTTTTTTTCTTTTTTTGAAGCAGGGTCTCACTAAGTTGCTAAGGTCTTGCCAAATTACTGAGACTGGTCTTTAACCTGCAGACCTCCTGTTTCAGCTTCCCAAGTATTGGGGTTACAGGCATATTCCACCATGCCCGGCTTGCAATTGCATTTAAAAGTTTTAAAAAATCTCTTATCTAAAAGAGCTTGTTTTTTGTTTTTTTCTTTTTTTTCTTTTTTGCTCTCTTCAATATTTTGCTAAGTAGTGACAAATATTTGCCAAATACTGCCAAACAATTTGACAAATATGGCAGAATTCTATGTCAAGAAATAAAGGGCTTGCTGGGCATGGTAGTGCACACCTGTAATCTCAGTACTTGGGAAGCTGAGACAAAATCACAGATTTGAGGGATAGTCTCAGCAATGTAGTGAAATGCTCAGCAACCCAGTGACACCCTGTTTCAAAACAAAACAAACAAACAAAAAAAGGGCTGGGGAAGCTTGGAAGTAGAATATCCCTGAGTCAAAAAAAAAAAAAAAAAAAAAAAAGAGCTCTACAATTCTCTATGTTTTTACTTGCTAGTGGTTCAACTCTCTCTTTAAAGGCCATTTATTAGCTGGTAGGCGCCTCTGTTATAGACAAGATGTCTTGATTGAGACTTCTAAAACTAATGAGAGTTTTGGAACTCATGTCTCATAGGAAGTGTTGCAGGGAAATGTCAGTGTTCTCCAGGATCACAGGGTCTGCCTATGCACATACCCATACAAATACACACACAAGGGGAAAAAATCTCATGCTTGTTTTCTTGGAAAAACTTGTACAGACAGGCACTAAGATGTGTGTGCACACTTCTGCCCCCCACACAGCAGCACATCCATTGTTTACACAGGTACCTGCATGTCAGGACAGGGATCCTGGGCTCCTTTGTCTCCTGCTACATGCCTGAGGAAGACGGAAAGCATTCAAGCCAGATAAGGAGCAATTCAGGGCTCTCCAGGGAGCTGCTGTTTTCCTGCTCATCCACTGCTATCCTGAGATACTATGAGGGTTTACCCATACATAAAACCAGTGGTTATAAGGGCAAAGGGGGAGAATGTCCCAGCTCAAAGGAGACCACTTACAGAGACCTCGCCAAGACGCTCATAGCACAGCTATCAGAACAGGCACCTGAACGAAGCCTGGGTTCGATTTCCATGTCCGCCATAGAAGCTCAGAGCAGAGCTCACCCAGCCAGGGTTGGCCACCCCACCCGGTGGGGACCAGCTGCTGTGGAATCAGCCACCCTTGATCTCACTCCAAAAATGCTTAGGGCTGCCCCCCAAAGTCCCCCGAAATCAAGCTTCCCTGGATGGGAACCCCTTAAGTAAAAGATTCCTTACCTGAGAGAAGGTCCTGATGGCTGGCAGTGGAAAAAACTCTCAGTTCTAACACAAGTGACAGGGACTCACCGGGCAAATCCGCTCGATTTTAAAAGAAGAAAGGTGACTTCATCCCTGGTGCCATGGAGTTTAAGAGAGCAACGAGTGCTCCCTAGCTGAGCCAACTCTGCTGTATTAGTGATGACTCTATTCAAATTATGCAGCCATTGCCCAGACACGCTCAGCCCTCACAAGGTGAATCGCTGGAATCTGACTAGCCCTGTCCTACTCAAAGAGCCGCACAAGGTCCTAAAGCACCTATTGCCTTCACTGGCACCAGAGAGAGGAAAACCATGCACTTATTGCCTTGCCTCCTATCATTATCTTCCAAGACTCCAACTGTCTGAAAAATAGCACTCTAAGGAAGGAAAACAAGCATTTAGACTTGTGGCAGGTAAAAATTTGGGGGAGCCAGGTGCAGTGGCACACACCTGTATTCCCAGTATTTGGAAGTCTGAGATGGGAGATCACAGGTTTGAGGCCAGCCTCAGCAACTTGGCAAGACTCTGTTCCAAAATAAAAAGTGGGGGAGGGCTGGGAGTGTAGCTCAGAGGTAGAATACCCCTGGGTAGGGAGAAGAAGCAATGATATTTAGAAAGAAACTGGAAGGGATAGCCTTGTTAAGACGTTCTCAGAACTGGTAGATTTGTAAGCACACAAAGATGACGTATAGATGACTGTCAGGACTTTGGCGAGGGAAAAGTGTCCCTTTAAGCAAAAGGAGTGAGTCATTATAGGAAAAATAGTGTGACAGTCTTTCTTACAAAGACAGCTGGTTTTTATTTTCTTTGTGTCGATGACAGCACCACTTATCTAATTGGGGGTCATTTGTAATATAAGTGTATCAGCTCCAAACATGCCTGCATTCTACCACAAAGATTTGGGAAAGGAGGCATTTCATGTGGTATTTTCTCTTATGTGTGTTTAAAGGTGAGGCTGAAGCAACTGAAGGTATAACATGGGATTCAAGGTCATGTCAAACTCCCCAGTGGGCTGAGTACCTCCTCTTGATGCCAAGACCTTGGTTTCAACTTTGCACCAGATTCCTGGACATGACCTCTGTTGGAAGTGGGGCAAAGTGTTGAGTTCAACGGCTGCCTGCCCTGCCTCCCGTGTCTCTCCTTCAGGAGACTGCAGGCTGACTCTGGGTCACTGGACATGTATTCAGTTTCTGGTTGAGCTATTTTGAGGCTTTGAGACCTTCTTGTATTGAGTTTCACTCGAGAGAGCATAAAACAATAAAATACCCCTTTCTATTCAGAGAGAGATATTCAGATCTCACATCAGAAGAGGGTTTTTGAACTTGGAGATTTAAGAAATGTCAAAATGGCTTACAAAAAGGGACTTGCAAAGCTTCTGCTCAGGGTGTAAATAATTAAAGCAGAAGAGGGGAAGCATTTCACCAATGGCAAGATCAGTGAAGGCAGGAGTCATTTTTTATCTGGCTCGCCACAGTATCTCCAAAGCCTAGGACAGAGAGCAGCAGACAGTAAGTGCTCAACAGATAGAAAGTGAGTGGTGTCACACCAGTCCCTTTCCATTCCAGGCTTCTAGAATAGATCTGCTGAGAATGCTGGAAGTCAGCATCTGGTCAGTGTGGCCATTGAGGAGAACATGAGCCCCTGGGTTTTGTGAAATACAAGAGGAACTTGGTCCTTGGCTTTGAGTCAGCCCTCGGGTCCATTGCCAAAGTTACAATGGACCAAAGAAGGCCGATTTCTGGACCCCAAAGCTTCCTTTGCTTTTCCTGGTTCCCCTATATCTCAGACTCTCAGATCTTTTCCAGGCCAGGATACCATCTAATTAGGCAATCTGCCAACTAGCTTCAATTTTTTTTTTTTTAATTTTTAACATTCTATTAAAACTACAAACTTAAGCCGGGCGTGGTGGCACACGCTCGTAATCCCAGCATTCGGGAGGCTGAGACCAGAGGATCTGGGTTCTCGACCAGCCTCAGCTACCTAGTGAGGCACTCTGCAACTTAGTGAGACTTGGTTTCAAAAATAAAGAATAAAAAATAGGTCTGGGGGTGTAGCTCGGAGGTAGAACGCCCCTGAGTTCAATCCCCAGTACTGCAAAAAAAAAAAAAAAAAAAAAAAACTACAAACTTAGAAAAAATTGAAATAATTTTACAGTGAACACCCAAATATTTACCACCTAGTTTCTAATTCAATTAACATTTTATGAGATTTGCTTTATTATGTATTGATTTTCTACCCATCCTTCTATCTATCAGATAGCTCAATTATTTTTGTTATTGTTTTTCAAAATGAGTTGCAGACATTAGTACATTCCTCCCAGATACTTCAATATTATTCACCAGAGTTCAGTATTTGTTCAAAATTTCTTTATTTCTTTTCAGATAAAAATGTGTAGAGTAAAATGCACAAATCCTAAGTGCATCATCAGGAGTTCCTCTCTAAATGCATATACCTGTGCAATCCAAGTTCCTATCAAGACATAGAACAGAACAGGATGTGGTAGTGCACCACATGTCTGTAATCCTAGTACTTGGGAGGTTGAGACAGGAGGATTGTAGTTTCATCAACTTAATGAGGCCCTCAACAATTTATCAAGACTTTGTTTTAAATAAAAAATAAAATTAGGGCTTGGAGTGGAAAGCCCCTGGGTTCAATCCCTATAAGAAAGAAAGGGAGAAAGGAAGAAAGGAGAAAGGAAGGAAGGAAGGAAGGAAGGAAGGAAGGAAGGAAGGAAGGAAGGAAGGAGAAAGGAAGGAAGGAAGGAAGGAAGGAAGGAAGGAAGGAAGGAAGGAAGGAAGGAAGGAAGGAAGGAAGGAGAAAGAAGGAAGGAAGGAAGGAAGGAGAAAGAAGGAAGGAGAAGGAAGGAAGGAAGGAAGGAAGGAAGGAAGGAAGGAAGGAAGGGAGGGACATGAGCATCACTATGGAAAGTTTCTTAATGTCCCTTCCCAGCAAACCCTCTGCCTCAACATCCCTAGATACAACCAGTTTTCTGATGTTTTCCACTATATATTATCTTTACTACTTTTAGTATTTCATAAAATAAAAGCATTTGATTTGTATTCTTTTATGGAAATTTTTGTTTCGCTCAGCATGTTCTTGGGATGCAGTCACCTGTGTTGTTGCTCAAACCAGAAGTTGGTTGCTTTCAGGGAGAAACTTCCTCAACAAGACCCCCAGAGCTCAGGAAATTAAAACAAGAATTAATAAATGGGATGGCATTAAACTAAAATGTTTCTGCTCATCAAAGGAAATTATCAAGTCTAAAGAGAAAGTCTACGGAATGGAAGATCTATGCCAGCTATCCCTCAGATAGAGAACTAATATCTAGAATATACAAAGAACTTAAAAGACTTTGCACTAAAAAAACCCAATTAACCCACTCAAGAAATGGGCAATTGAACTGAATAGACACTCCACAAAAGAAGAAATACAAATGGTCAATACATGAAAAAATGTTCAACATCATTAGCAATCAAGAAGATGCAAATCAAACTATATTGTGATTCCCTCTAACCCCAATCAGAATGACAATCAACAAGAAGAAAAAAAAACAATAAATGCTGGTGAGGATATGGGAAAATTGGAACTCTTCTTAAACTGTTGGTGGGATTGCAAATTAGTTCAGTCGCTATGGAAATCAATGTGGAAAGTCCTCAGAAAATTGGGAATGAATCCACTATATGATCCAGCTATACTACTCCTGGGTATCTTTCCAAAGGGACCAAAATTAGAGAATTACAGCAATATATGCATATCCATATTTATAGCAGCACAATTCACAATAGTCAAATTATGGAACCAATTTAGGCATCCATCAACAAATGAGTGGATTACAAAATTATGGGATATCCACACAATGGAATTCTGTTCAGTAATAAAGAAGAACAAAATTATGTCATTTGCAGAAAATGAATGAACCTGGAGAACATTGTGTTAAGTGAGATTAGCCAGTCATAGAAAGTGAAGGGTCATATGTTTTTTCTCATATGTGGAAGCTGGGAAGTAATTGGGATACCAGAGGGACTTCAGGTAATGGAGGAGAAACTCCAGTGGAGCCAGGAAGGAGGAGGTCTAGGGAAAGGGGAGGGGGGAGAGGGAGAATCAATGGAATCACATCCATTGACATTATGTAAATATGTGAGAATAGAAATGCCAATCTCAATATTCTGTATAGGGAAGGGGGACTAGGGAGGGAGCTGGGAGAAAGCCCACCAAATGCTGTGAGATGTATGTCGCTATCACTGTGAACTACATTATAATGTGAGCCTATAATGCACCAATAAAAGTATAAAAAAAAAAGAGAAGTTGGTTGCTTCTCATTGCTGAATACAGTTTACTGTATGAACATACCTATCTCTCACTGATAGGCACTTGGGTTTCCAACTTGGAGTGTTTAAGCATAAAGTTAATTTGAATATATTTACACATGTTTTCACGTTTGTGGGCATTTGTTTTCAAGTCCCTTGGGTAAATGCCTAGGGGTAGAATTATTGGATCTTAGAGTAGGTATATAATTACCTTCATAAGAAGTTCCAAGGTCTCTTCCAAAGCTTTTATACCATTTTCCCTTTCTATCAACAGTGTATAATAGCTTCAGTCACTTCACATCCTCACCAATATTTGGCCTGTGAAGTCTTTAATATTAGCCATGCTGGAAGATGTGCAGTGGTATTTCATTGTGGTTCAAATTTGCATTTCTCTGATGACTAAAGATAAAGAAGTTTTTATGTGCTTATTAACTATTCACTTATTATATTTTGCCCATTCTTATATCTAAATCTTTTAATCATTTTCAAGTTGTTTTGTTATTTTATTATTGAGTTATAGTAGTTCTTAGTATATCCTATGTCTGTACTTTGTTAGATAAGTCTAACTTATAATGATTAAGTCTAACTTATAATGTTTTGCTTTTTTTGAATTTATCTTCCCCCAAGTTATGAAAATATCCTCCTACTTTTTTTTTCTTAAAGTTTTTTAGTTTTAGATTTTATATTCAGGTCTATGGTCCATTACAAATGAAGTATTATGGATGATATGAAACATCAAGATTAATTTCAAATAAATGAATATAGTTATTTCATTTGTTGGAAGGACTATCCTTTTCTCATTGGGCCATTTTAACACATTGGTTAAAAATAAAACAAATGTGTAAGTATGGGTCTATTTTTATTACTGGAATCCTAATGCTGCTTCATCAATTAGTTTCTTGAAGCTTATGCCAGTACCATTCTGTCTTGACTGCTATAACTTTAGGTTAAGTCTTGAAGTCAAGTAGTGTAAGTCATTCAACTTTGACATCTTTTTTTTAAACTTCTCTGAATATTCTAGTTCTTAGCAGTTCCATGTAAATTTTAGAATTATTTTATCAATTTGGACTAAAATCATGGTAGGATTACAATTAGGATGATATGGAATCTACAGATTAATTTGATAATAATTGCCAACTTAACACTGAGTCTTTCAGCTGAGTGTGGTGGCGCATGCCTGTGATCCCCGTGTTGGGGAGGCTGAGACAGAAGGATTGCAGGTTCTCCGCCAGCCTCAGCAGCTTAGCAAGGCCCTCTACAACTTAGTGAGACCCTGTTTCAAAATTAAAAAAAAAAAAGTTAAATAGGGTTGATGGTGTAGATGGTGTAGCTCAATGCCCCTGGGTTCCATCTCCAGTACCAAAAACAAAAAGCATTGAGTCTTTCAATACATCCATATGGGTTATCTATTTACATATTTAATTTTCTTAGTATAGAGATCTTACATGCCCCTTTCTCAAAAGGTTTTTTTTTTTTTTTTTTGGCACTGGGGATTGAACTCAGGGGCATTCTACCTCTGAGCTACACCCCCAGCCCTATTTTTTATTCTTTTTTTATTTTGAAACCAAGTCTCACTAAGTTGTGGAGTGCCTCACTAGGTAGCTGAGGCTAGCCTCGAACCCGGATCCTCTGGTCTCAGCCTCCCGAATGCTGGGATTACAAGCGTGCGCCACCACGCCCGGCTAAAAGGTTTTTTGACATTATTATACATTGGTTTTTAAATTTAGTTGTCTAGTTATTTGCTACTAATACATAAAAATGCAACTGACTTTTAAATAAAAGTCCTGTGACTTCGCTACATTCACATAAAGTAGTTGTTATGTAATACCTTAGGAATTTCTGTATAAGAATTCATGTCATTTACACATAAGGATTTGTTGTTTTTTGCTTATTTGTTTTGGTGGTACTGTAGATTGAACCCAGGAACATTCTATCTCTGAGCTATACCCCTAGCCGTATTTTATTGTTTATTTTGAACAGGGTCTTGCTAAGTTGCTGGCTTTGAACTTGAGATCCTCCTGTCTCATCCTCCCTAGTATTGTACTTACAGGTGTGTGCCACCACACCTGGCCACATGTATAGTTTTACATTTACTGAACAGTAAATCTCTTGATTTGTTGATTTTTCTTATATAATGACTTAGGTCATTTGTTGATATTTCTTATGTAATGGCTTAGGTCCTCTTGTTCAAGTTGAATAAAAGTGGTGAGAAGGGGTATCCTTGTCTTTCTCCCAATTTAGGGGAAGAACACTTCATATTTCTCAATTATATGATGATGGCTAAAGACCTTTGGTAAATGTCCTTTATCAAATTAAGGCAGTTACTTTCTACTCAAAGTTGGCTAAGATTTTTTATTATAAATAGGCATTGAAATTTATCAGATGTTTCTTCTGCATTTTTTTTTTTTTTTTTTTTTTTTTTTTTTTTTTTTTTTTTTTTTTTTTTTTTTTTTTGCGGTATTGGGATTGAACTCGGGCATTCTAGCTCTGAGTTACACTCCCAGCCCTATTTTTTATTCTTTATTTTGAAACAAGGTCTCACTAAATTGCGGAGTGCCTCACTAGGTAGCTGAGACTGACTGCGAACCTGGATCCTCCAGTCTCAGCCTCCCAAATGCTGGGATTACAAGCGTGTGTCACCACGCCTGGCTCTGCATCTATTTTTTAATGTGTTTTTATTGGTACATTATGGTCTTACATCATAATGTAAATCATGTTGACAAAGACATACATGCACATAGCACTTGGTGCCCCCCCACCTCCCCATTTCCCCACTTCCCATAGTACTGAGATTGAAATTGGGATTTTCACATATGTACACACAGTCAATGTTAGTATTTCCAATAATGAACCTCACTCTTTCCCCTCCCCTTCCCTTAGACCACTTCCCTGGCTCCACTGAGGTTTCTTCTCCATTATCTGGAGTCCCTCTGGTATCCCAGTTACTCCCTAGCTTACACATACTAAAGAAAATATATGTCCCTTCACTTTCTGTGACTGGATAATCTCACTTAACATAATGTTCTCCATGTCCTTCCATTTTCTTGCAAATGACATAATTTTGTTCTTCTTTATTGCTGAATAGAATTCCATTGTGTGGATATCCCATAATTCATCTGTTGGGGACACCTGGGTTGGTTCCACAATTTGGCTATTGTCCTTTTATTTCTGTGAAGTTTTGCTATTTTTGAGCCTCTGTCATTGAAGACATGAATAATCATATCCATTTATGATTATTTCTTCCTGACATGTTGACTTTTTTTCATTATAAAATATCCCTCTTTTATTCTCAGACATATGTGAATAACCTACCAGATGATCCAGCAGTACCACTTCTGGGTATCTACCCAAAAGAATGTAAACCAAACTATCAGACCAATACATGTGTATCTATGTTTATAGCCGCACAATTTACAATTGCCAAACTATGGAACCAGCCAAGATGTCCATCAACAGATGAATGGATTACAAAACTCTGGGATATGTACACATGGAATTTCATTCAGCCATAAAGAAGAACAAAATCATGTCTTTTGAAGGGAAATGGATGGAACTGGAAAAAATTATGTTATGTGAGTTAGTCAGTCAAAAAAGTAAAAAATCATATGCTCTCCCCAATATGCGGAAGCTAGGGAGAAAGTGGGTCATAATAGGGACTCTGGACAAAGAAGAAGAAACCTTAGATGATCAAAGAAGGTGACTTAACTGAAGGTGATGGAGGGGGGGGGGGAGAACACCCTAATGCACATGATGTACTTTCACAAACATCAAAGTCAATCACTAAACTGAACATGAGAGGAGAGAAGGGAGAAGGAATGGGGCAGGAATCGGGGAAGGGTTAAATGAGAGATGTATGCACGTATGTCTTTAAGACCAGCTTGTACCTCACAAAGATGTATGATTACAATGTACCAATAATAAAATAATAATTAAAAAATAAAATAAAATGTCCCTCTTTTGCAGTATACTCTGTTCTAACATCTATTTCACCTGATGTCAATGCTGACATTCCAGCCTTCTTGTACTTATTGTTCACGTGGTATTGATTTTTTCATCCATTCACTTTCAAAGTATTGATGATTTTATATGTAGGGTGGATTTCTTGTAGACAGCATAGAATCAAGTCTTGGTGTTTCTTAAAAAATCCACTTTAATATATTTTTTTACTTGACATATTTACTTGACATATGATTGATATGATTGGATTTAGGTCCACAACTTTACTATTTGTTTTCTGTTTGTTACCTCTGTTTTGTGTCTTTATGTTCTTTCCTTTTGCCTTATTTTAGATTGATTAAACATATTTTAAATACTATTTTAATTTATCTATGTACTTTAAAACTATGCCTCTCTTCATTACATTTTTAACTGTTGCTTTTAGGATTAAAATATATACATCTCTTGCTTTTCATAGTGTATTGGGAGTTAATATTGTAGCACGTCATATAAATGAATAGGAGCCTTGCAACCAATGAGATACATCAACTGCCCCTCCCACCCTTCATCCTATCCTTGCCATATATATTTTCTTACATACATTACAAATGCTACAATACAATGTCATATTTTTTTTTCTTTATTTTTTAGGCAGTACTAGGGATTGAACTCACAGGATTCTACCTCTGAGCTGTATCATCAGCCCTTCTTACTTTGTTTTATTGGGGCATTGTAATCATACATCATGATGAAGTTCAGAGTGATGGAGACATCCATGCACACAGCACTCCATGAGCCCTCCCCCGACTCCCACCCAACTCCCTCTCCCTCCCCGTACACAACATTGTGATTGGCATTGATAAATTCGCGTATATACATCATGTCCTGTTTTTGTTTTTGTTTTTGGTGCTGGGGCTGAAGCCAGGGGCATTTTCTCTCTGAGCTATACCCCAGCCGTATTTTATTTCTTACTTGGAAACAGGTTCTCCCTCCCTAGGCTGCCAAGAGTCTCACTAAGTTGCTGAGGCTGGTTTCAAATCTGCAATCCTCCCTGTCTCAGCCTCCCAAATACTGGGATTACAGGTGTATGCTACCATGCCCAGCTCATGTCCATTTTTTAAATTTTGAAACAGGATGTTGATAAGTTGCTGAGGGTCTTGCTAAGCGCTAAGGCTGGACTCAAACCTACAATCCTATCTCAGCCTCCCCAAGTACTAGGATTACAGGTGTACTAGGATTACATGCCCAGCTCATATTTTCTTCTTAAGCAATTATATGTTTTAAATGAATTTAGCAGAAAGAAATAGCATTTTATAGTTATTATATTTCACTCTTCACTGAATAATCTAATTTCCATCTGGTTTTATTTCATTCTATCCTGCAGACCATGCAGCTCAGGTTTGCTAGTGAAAAATTCTGCTAAAGATATCGTATTCCACTTTTACTTATCAAGGATATCTTCACTGGATATAAAATTCTGGGCTTTTTTTTTTTTCTTTCAGCACTTTAAGGATGTGGATCCACAGCCCTCTGGCCTCCTTTGCCTATAGTGAGCTATCAGTGGGTTTGAAATGACTGCTACCGCTCATGCAGTGTCCTTTCCTCTGTGTGGGTTTCTTTGTTTGCTTGTTTGTTTATTTGTTTATACTGGGAATTGAATCCAGGGGCATTCTCCCTCCTAACTACACCTCCAGCCCTTCTTAATTTTTTTTTTTTTTTTTTTTGTGGTACTGGAGATTGAACTCAGGGGCATTCTACCTCCGAGCTATACCCCCAGCCCTATTTTTTATTCTTTATTTTGAAACCGAGTCTCACTAAGTTGCGGAGTGCCTCACTAGGTAGCTGAGGCTGGCCGCGAACCCGGATCCTCCGGTCTCAGCCTCCCGAATGCTGGGATTACAAG
>PVLC010018143.1:0-32528 GCA_004027655.1 Graphiurus murinus
CAGTACTGGGGATTGAACTCAGGGGCATTCTACCTCCGAGCTACACCCCCAGCCCTATTTTTTATTCTTTATTTTGAAACCGTGTCTCACTAAGTTGCAGAGTGCCTCACTAGGTAGCTGAGGCTAGCCGCGAACCCGGATCCTCCGGTCTCAGCCTCCCGAATGCTGGGATTACAAGCGTGCGCCACCACGCCCGGCTAATATATTATTTTTAAATCAAATTTGAAGAAAGAAAGAAGGAAGGAAGAAAATGGAAAGTAACAATATATCATTAGAATGGAGAAGAGAAAGTGGCCCAGAGCACTGATTAATCAGGACCTTTGGTTGCTAGAGGGAATAAATCTCATGGTTCTATCTCACACATTTTATTCATGACATATTAAAAAAACATTTTAAACATGTGTTGTTACTATCTTTTATTCAGGTTACAAGTTGATTGATGGTAACATCTATGTCTTCAATGGCATTTGGTAGTATACTAAATAGTACAAGATGTAGGATTACAATCGCTGACCATTAATCTATTATACTTGACACAATATTGTTTGATTTGGAAGGTAAAACTTATATTTTTCTAAATTAAAAAAAGTTTCTCCCAAGTCTCTCATTTAATAGGTAACAAGACTTTTCCTTGTAAACTTCTCATTTGTATCATTATAGGTAGACATTTACATGTTACAATGGAATAATACTATTAGGCATCTTCAATATGCTATTATAGAAGAAAATCATCTTTACTTATACTATAGGAAATTAGAAGATTCTGTGCATGGCTTAAATATCTGTCATGAAAAGATAATTATATTTACATTATTTTATCAGAATATAATCAGACAACATCTAGTCACATAAGCCCATATAATATCTAATACTGTAGCAGAGTAGAAGTGGGTTTTATTTTTACTATATTGGGTATTGAATAAAACTGCATGTTGGGACTTTTAAATTAACTTTTAATGTTACTTTAATAAGGTAGAATTTCTGCCAATCCAACCCCAAGGCAATATTATTTAGTATTTCTTTTAGTTTTAGTTTTGTATTTTCAAGAATGCCACATTACTGTTGGGACTTATTACATGCAATTCTGGTTTTTTCAATAGACCTTTTTTTCTATATTAAGGCAGACAAACAAAGGCAAAGAAAAGCAAGCAACTCAACAGACTATCACTAGTCACTTTGTCAGATGTATATACTGCTATGACATGTCTTTGAGATATATTCATTTTACTTGGTTCCCATTTCTCACTCAGGTTACAAATTAACTTCTTATAGCAATATATAGCTCTTCAATTTAAAAAAAATCCTGTGAATAGTTGTAATCTTATGATATGAAGAAGCTTATAATGATTTATAGTTTTTTGTTTTGTGTGTGTGTGTATCTGTGTGTGTGTGTGTGTGTGTGTGTGTGTGTGTATGGTAATGGAGATAAAACTCTGAAGTATTCTACCTTAAGCAACAAAATCAGGCTTTTATATATTGAAACAGGCTGTCTGTAATTTACCTCATACCAGCCTCAACATGATATTCTCTTTTCTCAGCCTCTCATATTATCCTCAAAAAGTATACTCAAGAAGTAGTGATCCAAATGTGAACCACTTTTTATTGTGGCCATTACCTCCTTCTTCCACAATTCTCTGTTTCTAATATAGTAAAATATAACTCAATTTTTGAAGCTTATGCATGTGAAATTTTCTACTAATAATATTTGTACTAATAAACAAGAAAAAATAAAGAATTTTATTGTGTTCATGAAAATGCAATTATAATTGGGGAAGGATTAAATGAGAAATGTGTGCATGTATGCCTTTACCAGCTTGTACCTAACAAAGATGTATGATTATAATGCACCAATTAAGATAAAAAATTAAAAAATAAAATAAAGCCAGGTGTGATGGCACATGCTTGTAATCCCAGCATTTGGGAGGCTGAGACCGGAGGATCTGGGTTCACGGCCAGCCTCAGCTATCTAGTGAGGCACTCCACAACTTAGTGAGACCCTGTTTCAAAATAAAGAATAAAAAATAGGGCTGTGGGTATAGCTTGAAGGCAGAATGCCCCTGAGATCAATCTCCAGTACCGCAAATAAATAAATAAATAAATAAATAAATAAATAAATAAATAAATAAATGTAAAATGATGAGAGGTTAATTTTAGTGAAAAAATTTAAATTTAGGAATTTACAACAGCAGTTTATCCCCCCCCACCTCATACCTACAAAAAAAAAAAAAAGAAAAGAAATGCTACATTTCCTGAAAATTCTCTGATGAGTTAATTCAATTAGTGGCCCATGAGAAATTATGAAATACCATAGGAATTACATGCATTTTCCATTATTGGTCAGATATCACACTTTTCCTTGGATTAGGTGTCCTGAAGTTTGGTCTGAAGTGAATGGTAAGAAAAAAATGTAGAAAAATGGAAAGTCATATAGTTTTAAAGCTTGTTAAAATCAGAATTCTCTTTTAAAGTCTTTCAACTTGAAGGCAGTAGTATTACATTAAGGTATTAAAATTATTTTGAAGTAATCCATGATAGGTATTTCAAAATGTGAGTATAAGGGGAATAAAAGGGCAAAGTCAAATTCCTGAAATAAGAATTACTAAATTCTTATCTAGGTGACAGGAAGGTTAGTTTCTTTTGCCAATATGCACTTAAAAAAACTTCAAAAAAATTCATTGCTTTATTTATGTGATTCATGTTTAATGTCTTTAGCTTTAAAATGGATAATAAAGGCAATCTATATGCCATACCTTTAATTAGAATGCTGTGTAGTATAAAGAAGAATATGAATAATTTTTTTTATTTGAAGAACAGCACTATATTAATCCAAAGATTTTTCTTTTTTCTTGCTTGGTTGCCAATATCTATCAACAAAATGAAAAGTAAATTTACTAGGTTCAAAATTAGAATTAACTTTTTCCACTTTAAAAATAATATTAAATATTACTATTTATAATATTATAACATGAAGATTAAAGATGAAGGAATAGAGACAGTGAGTTTCAGTTGCTCTGAGACTTGGAACTCAACCACCAGAAAGACTGCTTCTTGGCAAAAGAACAAACACAGTCAGAGTTCAGCAGAAGAAAGAGAGTGAAAAGGGGGGTGGAATTTAACACAGCACAGAAAGTAGACCCCTGAAAAGAGTCCCACACATCTTATCTGGTGGGTGGAGAGCAGAGACAGTGCCATCTTGGTGAGCCTGGGCTGATGGATGCTAGAACCAATGGCTATCAGACACCAACTACAGCAAAGAAGAAGCAGAATCTTGTCAAGCTGGTGACTGCAGAAAATATTAATAAAAAGCAGTTGATTTCTTCTCACCACACTCAAATACCTCAAGGCTGTAACTTAGGCTGCCCAGCTAAACCACCCAGCCAACTCCTGCAGCTGCAGCAGAACTCAGTAGGACCTAGAAATGACAGGACCTTCTTCAGAGAACCCAGTGGCTATATTCTACCTCATCAAGACCACTGTGAATATACAGACCAACCAGCCAAATCACCTAGTGAACTCCTGTGGCTGCAAGTGAACTCATCCCTTTCTGCAGGGACTCATGAGGCACTCATCAAGGTATTGAGTTTACAAAGCATCCCAGCAGGGAACTTCAAAGGTACAGGGACTTGGTGGCAATGAACATACCTGTGGGGTTTGTGAGTTTGCAAATTATCCTTGTGGAGGAGGGAGCAGGGGCTACAATCAGACACGAAATCATGAATTAGTAAACCATTCTTAGGGACACTTGGATGGGCAGGACCTAGGGTAGGAAGTTAGCTATGCCCCTGTTGTTGGAGACCAACAAGGTCTCATGTGAGTGCAGCTACTCAGAGCAGCATTAATGTCCCTGGGGCTAAATTGAGCCTTCCAAGCTCCAGGCTCAGAACAGTGCAATATTTCCCTGCTGGAGCTTGGGCCATAAAAATAGGAAGGTCGGGGGGCCAGAAGGTGTTCACGTGATCACAGCTACAGGCTGGGGACAAAACATGCTTTCCATCAGGAGAATTGTGCCTGGAGAGCATGAATTCCAGAGACTTACAGATTCCACACACAGGATTACAACCAGCAGATGAGTGGTTGTGCCCTTGGACAATCAAAGCTCAGCTACCTGGGCCACAATATTGGAACGTAGTAATCTCTTGTCTTGCTGAGCTTAGGCCCAGGGGCCACAGAGAGCAAAAGTAAGCATTTAGAAGGGTTTCATGGGCTCCCAACCAGCAGAGAATCAATGCTGTCTGTGGGGCATTAAATTCCAATCAGCAGACTACAGGCTCTTCACATATATTCATAATATCTGGCCCAGCTGAGTTTGGGCATGAAAAGCATGTTGGACTACAGCCAAGCAGAGACTCCTGTGTGTCTACACTGACTAAGAACTGTACGTTTTTAAAGAGGTTCTTGGAGATAAACTAAAAAGTCTGATTATCTAAGATAGGTTCCTGGCGGTAAATATATGACCCCAGCATAAGCTTCATTATAAAGGGATAACAAATAAACATAGAACTGTACACAAAGAGTAAGAAGATGCCCAAATAACAGAAATACAAACCCAAGAATTCTGAAAACATGAGAATGAAGAAACTATAAATAATAAAAGCAATAAACAATAAAAATAAACTATAAGCAATAATGAGGAAACAATAAACCCCCACAACTCAACAAGAGAGATCACCATTACTGAACTGTGGAAAATATCACAAGGAGAATTCACAATTTTTATTTTCAATATGATCAAAGGAATCAGAAATGAAAGCAGAGGAGTGTACATAAAATTAAAGAACATATTAATAGAGAAATTGAGGCCCTAAGAAAGAACCAAAAAGAGGCTTTGAATGAAATGAAGGAACCAATAAATGAATTTTAAAAACTCAATAGAAACCACCTAGAAAAATAGAAAATAGAAAAATAGAGTCTTATGCTTGTAACACAGCACATTCAAACTGAATACACAGTCAACAATATAGAGAAGACAATATGATAACATGGCCAAAATTTCCAAGAAATGTGGAATAATATGAAAGAATTAAATTTATGATGGATAATAGGCATTGAAGAAGGTCTAGAAGCACAAACTAAGGACATTAGACACCTTTTCAGAAAATAAGATAAGAGATTATACAAAAAATAGAAAAAGAGCTGGACATCCACTTACAGGAGACATTCAGAACACCAAGAAGACAAGATCAAAGAAAAACTTCTCCACATCAAATAATAATCAAATGCCTAACATAGAGGCCAAGAAAAGAATCTTACATGCATGTGTTAAATGGTTCTATTAATATATATTGGAATAATTATTTAAAGAATTAGTATTGGACTTGCAAATTCTTCAAAGATTTGACAACACAATTTGAAAAAATTTGACAACACAATTCTCTAATCAGAATATTTGCTTCCATAAATGAGGGTTGATGGGAGTCTTTTTTATTTGTAATATTTATTTTTTTCTAAAAAGATTAAACAACTGCCTTCTTCTGTATTTCACAGTTTTTTTACTGGTCATAAATTAAATATTGATGTGCTCTAAATCATAGTTTCTCATCCTTTTCCTTGGGTATAATAATGGAGAAGAAAAATCCAAAGGAATGCCAACTACACGTTTTCACTTCGTGTAGGAAAAAAAATCCTCAAAAGATTAATGAAAATCAAGCTAGGTGTGGTGGCGCCCGCTGGTAATCCTAGCATTTGGGAGGCTGAAACTGGAGGATCCAGGTTCAAGGCCAGCCTCAGCTACCTAGTGAGGCACTCCATAACTTAGTGAGACCCTGTTTCAAAATAAAGAATAAAAAATAGGGCTGGGGGGTAAGCTCGGAGGTAGAATGCCCCTGAGTTCAATCCCCAGTACCGCAAAAAAAAAAAAAAAAAAAAGAAAAAAAATTAATGAAAATCATTCATCAATGATATAACAATAAAGTATTATCTAGATTTATTAAATGCCAAAATTGAAATAGTAAGTAATTTACCTAAGGAAGTACAAATATTAAATATCATAAATATGTATATGAAAAGTTAGTTCACAGACATCTGATAGAATCTATAGGTTCTAACAGTAATCCTTAATATTAATAATTTCCTTTCCAATGGTGAATGAGTTCTAATTTTCTAACTGTTGATATTCCAACTGGAGTTAGCTAGAATCTCAGTGTAGTTTTCATTTGAATTTCCTTAATTACTAATTATTTTGAAAAATTTTTATATATTTGTTGGTCATTTGCATTCCTTCTTTTGAGAAGCGTCTATTCAGTTCAATTTCACATTTCATATTGAATTATTTTATTTTTTTAGGGTTAAGTTTTTTTAGTTATTTTTATATTTTAGATAATAGTTCTCTATCAGAGGAATATCAGGCAAAGATTTCCTCCCATTCTGTATGCTTTCTCTTCAGACTCTTGTCTGTTTCATTTGCTGTGTAGAGGCTTTTAAATTCAACAGTATCCCTTTTTATTGATTCTCAATTTTATTTCTTGAGCTTTAGAGTTCTTATTGAGTAAGTCTCTACCAGTGTCTATATATTGAAGAGTTGGTCCCACTTTTTTCTAGTAATTGCAAGGTTTCTGTTCTAAATTTTAGGTCTTTGACCCATCTTGATTTGACTTTTTGCAGGGATTGTAAATTAGTGCAACCACTGTTGAGATCAGTATGGAGATGTCTTAAAAGACTAGGAATAGAACCACCATATAACCCACCTGTATCACTCCTTGATAGTCTTAAAAAAGAATTAAACTTAGTAAACTTAGTATAGTATAGTAATATATTCATACCCATGCTTGTTACTGAACAACTCACAGTTGCAAAATAATGGGACCAATCTGAGTGTCCGTAAACAGATGAATTGTTAATGAAAATGTTGTATATAAATACAATGACATTTTCTCAGCCATAAGGAACAAACTTATGTGACTTGCAGGAAATCAATGGACCTGGAGAATGTTATGGAAAGTGAGATTACCATAAATGTTATGGTAAGTCAAGGGCAATGTGTTTTCTTTCATGTGGGGAAGCTATAGAGAAAATAAGAAATAAAAGGGACTTGAGACAATTGAGGAGAGAAACAAGTTGAATAGAGGAAAGGGAGTGAGGGAGGAGATAGAGAAGGGAAAAAGGAGGCTTGATGAAGAAAATAATTCAAATAATGCTATGTCAATATATGAAGTTATCATGACCAATCTCACAAATATATATAGGGAGGGAGGAGGAGATAGTGGGGTGAGATACAGCAGGAAATACATCAAGTGATGTGTGCATGTATGTCTGCATAGCTTTGATTATCACTATGCTTATAATTAAAATGCACCAATAGTAATATTTTTAAAAGAAGAATAATTAATTTTTAGTAATAACATAGAATTAAAATACATAATAATAAACAAATAATAAACATGTTACTCCAAATAGATTTGTTGCTTAACATATTATAAAGCACTTTACAAAGTATTTGATTTTTTTGTGTCCCCATTCGTATTTTACCTATTTGTTGTAGGTTAGCCTAGGGAAAACGTTTCATTTTATATTATGTTTACAAATGAACTGAATGATCAAACACTTTGATTTAGTTTTGAATTCTGAAAGTATTAATAGAGTTACTTTTAATTCAAGATTGAATATAAAGTCTTTCATTTAAAAAATCTGGTTATCTTTCATATATTGTCTTTTGTACTATATGTTCCATTAGAGACATTTAAAAAAGATTAGGCATCAATGTCTATTCTTTGTGATACTTCAATTTGTGAGTTCATGGAGCACTTTCATATTTATCTTGTGTTCCGTTCCATAAAGATGTAATGCACACTGGCTCTTTTGAATTGAAAACAAATAAAATTTATTAAAAATAAATTCAGTGAGTACATTCCAATTGTATTTGAGTTTTCTTTTTTCTGTTGTATACAACTATTATCATTTTAAGGGACAATCTTTCAGAATTCCATAACATTGTATATAACAAACTTAAATTTTATGTCATAGCATATATACCTTGATTTCATACTACATCATGGCTGAGAATATGTAGGAAATTTTGTGACAATAATCTTTTGGTGTGGGATCTTTCCCTAGTATTCTAATCTTGAAACAAAAGTTTTCTTTTTATCATCTCTCTGTTAACTAAGCTTTAAAAAATGGCCTTTTTATTTGAGAAAAGTTATAGATTTACAAAAAATTTCAAGTGAATAGTGTTTTCATATATGCTGCACTGTTTTTCCTATTAGTATCATCTTAACTCAGTATAGTATATTTGTCTCCATAGTAGTTAAAGGACCAATATTAATATATAATTATTAAATTCTATACATAACACATATTTTGTAATGTTTACATAATATTTTTGTTTTGTTCCAGAGTTTCTGCTGGATTCCATGCTATATTTAATCATCACATTGTCCTAAATTCATCTCAGCTGTCACAGTTTTCTAGTCTTTCCTTGATTTTGACAATTTTGATGATTAATAGGCAAATATGTCATAAACTGTCCCTTGATTGGCATTTGTCTGATGTTTTTATCATGATTAAGCTAAATTATGAGTTTGGAGGAAGCAGATCACAAAGATAAATTGTCATTCTTATCGCATCACAGCAAGTTTGCATTCTATGCCTTATCACTTTGTAAGGGAGTCACTATGCAAAGTCTACTAATATACTTTGCATATTTATTTCTGAAAGGAAATTCTTCTTTTTGCAAATTATTTTAAGTAGCAAAAATGTATATATTTTTATCCCAATTTATTTTGCCTTATCACTAGATGTTGACTTTGATCATCTGCATGAATTTCTGTTTTTGAGGTTTCTACAGTATAATATTACTTTCCCTATCTCCTACTGTATTCTTTGTAAGGAAGTCACTATGCACAGTCTACTAAATATACTTTGCATATTTATTTCTGAAAGGAAATTCTTCATTTTGAAAATTATTTTAAGTAGCAAGAGTGTATATATTTTTATCCCAATTTAGTTTTATTTTCTCTTTAGGATTTTTTATATTTATGTATAATTATTTACTTAAAAAAGAAGTACACAATGTTTCAAATAGACATTTAACTGGACTGGAAATTTAAGATCTACTTATGTTTTCAGTGAAGGATATAGAATTGAAAATTTTAAGTCCAGGCTTCTTGTCCTCCAAAGGCTAAAATATGGTGCCTTATCAAGATTATTGGTCAGTTTTTCATTGTTGTGATTGAAGTATCTGAAAAGATCAATTTTAGAGGAGAAAAAGTTTATTTGATCTCTCAGTTAAAGAGGTCTCAATCCATGGAAACTTAGCCCAAGGCAGAAACATCATGGTGCAAAGGCATGATAATGGAAAAATGCTCAGCACATGGCAGCCAGAAAGCAGAAAGAGAGAGAGAGAAACAGGAAAGGGCCAAGGATAGAGACAAAGCCAAAGCCACACCCAGGGATCTCCCTCCTCCCTCCATATCTCATTCCCCAGTAAATCCATTAAAATTTTTAATCTATCAAATGGATTAACTCACTGATGAGATTGTATCCCTTATAATCCATTCTTTCACCTCCCAGTCACAATGAATTAAAAAGAAAGAGGAAGGAAAGGCTGGGTCCTCAACATCCCCTTCATTGCCTACCACAATTACCTAATTTCTGCCCACTAGGTCCCACCTCCTAAAGGTTCCACAACCTCCCAGTAGTCAAAGACTGGTGTCCAGGTTTTTGACAAATGGGCCTTTGGGAGATGCCTTTAAACCATGGCAGTCATATTATTGGTGCTGTTGAAATATGCAATGTATCCTGCATTGCCTTACACATGAACTTTTGGAGGACATTACAGATCCAAACCATAACACTGTTTCACCTTCTTTTACAAGAAAGCAGCTCAATTTTCCAATTATTAGACTAAAATACAATTGTCAATGTTAAAAAATAATGTTTTAGAAGTATATACTAGAAGATGCTTGGATTTGCAAAATTTCAAAAATGGCAATAACAGCAACAAAAACAGATATTTTTGCAGACTACAAATTCAGTATGATTCAGTATTCTGAATTGCTACAATATAGAAAATTCATTAAAAAATGAATAGGATGATGACTACAATACTAACATATCATTTACTTATAAGACACTTAAGAGCATAGAATTCAATTTTAGATGTATTATTTCATTTTAGCACAAATGCTATCAAAATCTTATGCATCTTGATACCTAGGAAAGCATGATGAAACAGTGTTAGAGAAATAGCTTTCGAAGGATAGGTTTATAAAATATGTAACTTGGATATATTTAGTTCTGTACAACTAATAAAGGAGATTACAAAAACGTATTGAATAATAATATTAAGGTTATTATTTGATTTTGTTCAATTAGTATTAATGCCAACCCTTTGCATGTATATCTTTTTAATATTAAGTATGATGAAATGAGAAGTACACATAAATTATTTCTACTTCATACCTAAATCAATATTTTTCAAATAAATAATGTTTCAAAATTTTTAAATTATGTACAGTAAAACATTTATTTGAAATATAAGTTTTATCAAAGAATTTGAATGAAACAATAAGAGTTCATTAATACAATTTTGGGTTCCAAATTTTAACCTTGAAACAAATGTTTATCATGTTGAGTAGAGTATTGGAGATTAATATTCATAGTTACCTGAAAAAGTTACTAAAATACTACTTTCCGTTTTCACTTACACATCTGTGTGAAATTGGATTTTCATCAAAATGACATAGATGGAACAGAGAAAGGATAGATGAATTAGGAAATCTGAGGGATATTAAAATTGAAAAAAAAAAGGTAAAACAATGACATTCTTCCCATGACTTTATTTTTTAGAATATATGTACATTCACATATTTAAAAATATCTTAGTTATTGTAATGGAAAATAGTGTTATTATTTTTAAATATATCAATATCATTATTTAAACAAATGGCATTTTTCTTCTTCTTCTTCCTTTTTTTTTACAATATTGGGGATTGAACCCAGGGGCATTCTACTTCTGAGCTACACCCCCAGCCCTATTTTTTATTCTTTATTTTTGAAACAGGGTCTCACTAAGTTGCGGAGTGCCTCACTAGGCAGCTGAAGCTGGCCGGCAATATGGATCCTCAGGTCTCAGCCTCCCAAATGCTGGGATTACAAGCATGCACCACCACACCTGGCTCATTTTTTCATTTTTATTAATGTAAACATGAGTATATGTAGCTCACATACACAAGCTTTCTCAAGTTCTCAACAACTTTAGAAGTATATAGGATCTTCAGACTTACAAGATAGAGGACTGCTTGCTTAAGAAAACCTAAGAACAATGAGGCTACATGACATTTGTCATAAAGTATTTCAAAGAATAATTTGAGCATCTTTTGTTAGTAGCTTCTCAGTATTCAATACTTGTTTTCCTGATAAAAGCATGGCTGGGTTTTCTTTGAGGAGCCATACAACTTTTCTGTTTTAACTCCAAGCTCCCATAGGGGTAGATATTTCACCTAGGTCTAGCCAATAAGCACACTTTTTAAGTCCGTCTACTCATCTCCCAGTCAGGATGATTACGATTAAATAACTAAACATGTGTAAAAGCCAATGTGTCTCAAATATTTGAATTTGACTTTTTTTGGGGGGGGAGGGGGGGAGCACTGTAGAGGAGACAGGTTATTTCCACTGGGCTTGATAAACTACTAGGCTTTTTTGATAAAATTGTTACACGGCATCATTACCAACATTTAGAGAAAACTTTCTCAAAACAAAAGCATTGCAAAGGAAAATGAAGCAGAGAGATGGTGAGAGATATCTCATTGTATTATTTTTGCATCTGGCCCAAGCATGTCAGTTTTGTGAGACTGAGTTCTTCATTTGCTAAAATTTGGTTTGATAGGGATTTTTCTCATTTGTCTGACAAAATTCTATTGCATATTGCTCCAGAAATAATTAGAATCACTAATGAGTAGCTGTATTTTGTGTGTCTGTTTGAGTTTGGTACAAAGAATTGAAGCCAGGGGCATTTTTCTTCCAAGTTACACCCCCAGGTCTGTTTTATTTTAATTTGGAAACAGAATATCTTGTTAAGTTTCTGAGAGCCTTTCTGAATTGCTGAGACTAGCTTTGAACTTTCAATCCTCCTTAGCCTTCCCTGTGCTGGGATTATAGCTATGTGTGCCACCATGCCCACCTGAATATAAGAGAAACAATTCTGAGAATTAGTGCTTTCTTGATGATGTTATAAATTGTCCCATAGAATTAGATATTTTTTGAATTGGAAGGAAATTTTGAGGAGATAAGGCTAAATACCTTGTTTGAAGATTAAATAAACTAAGATACAGGCATTTTTTTTCATGGTATTTCCTTATACCTAATTATTGACATATTGAGACCTAGTTCAATAATTTAAGTATTTAAAATATTGAATAATAATTTTTAGTGATAGTAAAAATCTAAAAGATTTCAAAATAATGTTGGTGGGTGGAGTTGTATGATTTGTAGAAACCTGTATAACTGTATAAGTCATATCAATAAACATAATATGGAGAATTGAAGGAAACATTCAGAAAATCTAAAAGGACAATAGGAATAATGGTGGATACTGGGAATGGCAAGGTCTAATATTGTTATCATGCTTGAGAGTTAAAATTGAATGATAATATTTCAGTAGTCAATTTTGATTGAGGTGTACAGCAAACTTTTATGTTCTTTTAATCATTGAAAGTTCAGTTTTATAAATTATTTTTAAGAAAATATTTAAATTAGATTGCTATGTGTATATATGTATTTAGGTATGTGTTCCATGTTTAATACTATAATGCCCTTTTAGTAACTTCAGCACTTTCTTTGAGTTTATACTATAAATTGAACCATATTTTACAATCCTTAAGCTTTTTTTAAGGTAGAAATTAAGCAGTTTTAATTATTTATCTCTACTGGGTGTGAGTCATATAGTATTAAAGATTTTGCCTTTTCATGCACTAGGAAATAGCATTCCTGTACACATTATTTTATTTACAATCTACTGCCTTGAATTTTTCTTGTATGTTCCTCTGATTTTATATAATTTTCTTTAAAATGTAAAATAAACTAATTTATCCTTTGACAAATACACTTTTTCTTCCAAGTGATAATTTCAGATATCCTTATTGAATTCTTACTAAATTAACTTAGGTCCCTTAGAAGGACTTAGATTCTTCATAAAAGTCCAGTAAAGACAACTTTTTTACTCACTAAAATACAATATCCTATAAATACAAGTATGTTAATCTACAAAAAGAAAATGAACTTACTATTTGAAAACATAGCAAACAACACATTCAATGAAATGAGGAAATAAAACTTAATACTTTAGGGCACAAATTTAATTTATTTCAGGTTTACTCAACAGTGCTGTAATTCTACTGATGAAAGATGAAGCTCAACTTTGAAAATACAGTTAAAGCAAATTGAAAAAATAAATCAAATGAAAGGGAGAAAAAGTGAAAAAATATCAATTCTCTGCATATGCCTATTTCTTCACATAAAACTATTTCTCAAACTCCAAAATCATTTCAGGATTTTACTACATATTCAGATACATGGGCTGCATAAATGAACTTGATTCAGTTTGTTCTGTTTAGGGCCTGAGAATCTGCACTTTTGACAAACACTCCAGGGAATTCTGATGCAGAAAATCCAAATATTACATCCAACAAAACAAATTGATATAGTCCATATATGCACTCCAATTATAATTGTGTAAATTATATATGTATCTGTTTTCTGGCTTCCAAAAGAGGGATAAAAAAAGCTTTCAAGAAATAACTCTCCAACTAAGCATCAATTCTGTGTGCTTGATTTGCCAAATTCCTCAATGAAAACACAAGAAGAATATAAAACAAATGAGAGATACACATGGAGGGGAGGAAAGAAGAGAGGGAGGGAGGGAGACAAAGAGAGAGAGAGAGGGAGGGAGAGAGAGAGAGAAAGAGAGAGAGAGAGAGAGAGAGAGAGAGAGAGAGAGAGAGAGAGAGAGAGATTGAAATTTTCTCTTAAAAGCAGGAGATGAAACATGAAAAACCTTTTTCACATAGTGACTTCTGTCTAGAGCTAAATCCTTTATAAATTGCAATTGTACTGTAATTGATTTCATTCTTTAAAAAAAAACATCAAATCCTCTTGGGGAAAAACAAAGGAAAGTGAGATTAGCTAAGAAAACAGAAAAAATTCTATTTCAATGATTAAAATTTATGCCTCAGGAATTAAGCAGGCTTGATGCTTTCCTGGATTTACAGCATTTCATTTGTTACTGCCATTAGCTTTAACTGCTTTGGGAAAAGTTAACAACAGAGCTATAGCATGGCTTACAACCATCATGAGCTTCAAAGATTCAAGAGCATGTGAAACGTTTTCTTGCAAACACTGCTTTAATAGGATTACGTGGATAACTTCTTTGAATATTTATTCCCTCTACAAATCAGGTAGGATGCATTTTAATGACATATTTAAAATGTTGTTCATCTTATGGTTGAAGACAATGGCACCTAGAAATGTGTACTTTTTTCTAAAGAAATATATCACAAGCTTCAAAAACTTTCTTGAAAATTGGAAGCTAATTCTGAAACGCACAGTGTCATATTCATTCAGCAAATTGAAAAGCAGAATTGATGAAATAATAGTATTACATATCAGTTCACCAGTGAATTTGGAAAAATGAGATTAAATACAATCATACAACATAATGCTGAAGTGATCCCCCTAATCTTTCACAATATTTGCTATGAAATATTTTTCACTTCTTGAAAGGACAATTATGCTACACAGTAGGAATGGTATCTCTCTCAGTTCTCATGCATAAAAAATAAACTGCCGATACATAATTAATGTAAATAATGAAATTGGAAACAAGTTCCAAGGCCTTGTTCAGATAAATGCCAATTGCCTGAATTGCAGATGTTCTAATAATTTATATTGGATTTTATTTGATTTATTTAATATCTTCCTACTTAAACAATTTTAATCTAAAAGTTGTAATATGATTTGAATTAAGGTATGTTAAGTATGTAAGAGTATGTGGGTTTAAATTTAAAATCAGAAAACTCACTTGAGTTTACAGTTAGATGACTTGAATTAAGTTAACAAATGAACAAGGTCCTTGCTAATATGAATCTGCATATGCTCATCACTCTCCTGAAGGACATTTGTTCAACTTTGATTTTCAAAGCTAATTGCGAGTCATGTTAGATTGATATTGTTGGAAATAAGGCTAATATTTGCCATAATACTTCTTTCTATTCTACAAATTTTATAATGAAGAAATATCCAAATGTGTGTGTGTGTGTGTGTGTGTGTGTGTGTGTGTGTGTGTATTTTCCATAAAGGGTGCACTTTTCATTACACTAAAAACCATTTATGAAAGATTGGACCCTATTTGAATAGCATCTGTTCCCTTACATTTAATTTTCTTTCCATAATTAATATTGGAACAACTATTATTAAAAATAATGAAGCAAAAGTTATTAGAAATAAATCAAATAAAATATTTTAAAAAAACAGAACAGTGAACCAGGCAAGGTGGCTCACACCTGTAATACCAGTACTTAGGGGGCTGAGATGAGCTGAGTAGAAGTGCTTGGGTTTAATTCTCTTTACCCCTTCCCCTTCCACACACCACAAACATACACACAACAGAGCAGTGACTTATAATACACAGTTTTGCTATTTTTCCTTTTACCCAATTGACTATATAAAACGTTTAGCCAATGTTATCTTTACCCAATGTTTAAGTGCTTATTTGTATTAGCCAGGTTTGCTGCTAAACAAGCTACCTAAGCTCTTAGTGTTTTATAACAGTAAACATTGTTTCTTTGCCTCAGTCCACATTAATGACTGCAGTTTATCTGTGACTGCTGTGATTTGGCTTCATTCAGGTTTGCCTGGATCCACAATTCTTGCATTTTAGGAGCCATACAGAAAGACAGGGAACTCCTTAGGCCATGTCTGTTCTTTTGGTAATTGGAATTAGCCAGAGGCTTAGTCAATCCCATTTATAGCTTCGGCTTACATAGACTACATGTCAAATTTACTTACATTCAACTGATCAAAATGTGTCACTAATTAAGCCCCATATTAATAGGATGGGATATGCACTCGTGAGGTGAGGGAGACAAAGGTATGTCGAAGAAACTTACCATGTGATAGTAAGTTCTTTCACATGGCCATTTTTCTGGAAAAAGTTTGAGTACCAAATAAGAGGTTTACAATTAAAGAGGATGTAGATTATTGAAAGAAATCTTCCTTTGGGGTCATCCTATCATCCTATTTATATTCTGAACATGTTAAGGAAAAGTTGAATCTTATTTCTGTTTATGATTTCATTTAAGCTATATATATCCGATCACACTACCCATTACAAACACTTTCTGTTGCTGAATCAGATTGTATTTTCATAAATTATTCAAATGTTAAACATGAGATACAACTCAAATTTAAAATACTAACCAGTGAAAAATTAAAGCTGACTCATGAGAATGAAGAATTGTGTATTGTCATAACATTAGGGAAGGGCTGAGAGACATTCCTAACTAATTGAGTCTCTTTTCTGTCCTTGAACTAACAATAGCATCCCACCTCACCAATATCAGGCAGGTGGAACACACCTAACACTTTCCCAGGCTCCCTTTAGGGATGGTCTGGATAAATTTTTCTTTGAGTCTCTGTGTTGGTTTCCAGGTAGAATGTTAAATAATAACATTTTGTCTAAGGGTATTTTTAAGGGGAATTGATGACTTTGTAATGGTTCATTAAATATTAAACCAATAAACTATTATTTTTATAATTTATTGGTGCATTGTAATCATACATCATTCTGAGGTACAGGCACACATGCACACATCACTTATTTAGCCCTTCCTCAATTCCCACCCCCTTCCTTCACCCCTCCCTTTTTTTCCTGTTCAGTTTGTGACTGACTTGGATATGTTTGTGAATGTGCATCATGCACATTAGGGTCCTTCCCTTTTCCCCCCTCCCATCTTCCTCAGTTAGGTCACCTTCTTTACTCATCTAAAGTTTCTCCTTCTTTACTTATTACAGAGATTACTACTGATAATTTTTACCTGGAAATGAGAAATCAGGATTACCAAGAAAAGTCCGTCTCCAATATAAGCCAACATTCACACAATAGTATCCAGTATCATATGATATGCTTTGGTTGAATTTCCCCTCTTCCTTGATAAGTTTACACTTTTGATTATTAATGTGTTTTATTTAAAATAACAAGATGACGTGTTCTTTGTATGTGATATTTAATGATTATAGTATAAAATATGAATTGTTGATGTTTTCCTTAATTTTAATACCATTTTACCTAGTAACAAAATGACTGCATATATCTAACTTTTGAGAATATTGGTAGTCATATGGAGTATGTACTTCAGGTAGCAGAAAATTTGGAAGCCACATTATAATTCTGGCAACTGACATCTACCCTCTAAACTTACTTTCATTTTTTTTCTTTTCTCCTCCTCTTCTCCTCCTCCTTCTCTTCTTCTTCCTTTTCTTCTTCTTCTTCCAATATACGGATTGAACCCAGAGATATTCTATCTCTGCAATATGCCACAAGCCCTATTTTTTTAAATTTCAAAACAAATTTTCGCTAAGTTGTTGAGGCTGGCCTTGAATTTGTGATCCTCCTGTCTCAGTTTCCCAAGTACTAGAATTACAGGTGTGTACCACTTTCCTTTTAACACACAAAATTTTACTATGTCACATAGAGGTTTATACTAAACTATTAATAGAGATAACCCCTATGTAATGAGATATGGTAAAGTTTCACTACATTTATTATAAATAATTATTTTGTATAATTTAGTTTTGAGTTTTTATCAGAAATATATTAGAAAATATTTAACATCTTGCTCCTCAAAATTAAAATCCTTGGTTTAGAGCATTTATCAACATCAATTTATTTACTTCCACCATACCTAATTCTAAGGCACCAGTATGACCTTACTTGATGTAGTGTTAGCATAAAATGCACACTATTGACACTGGCAAGATGGTTTGAACAACTCCAACATACATACTATTTTATTGATACAGAAAAAAAACTAAAAGAGTTATTTTCATTTTGGAATAAATGAAAATTTCCCTTGAGAGTATTTGAATATAATAGAACTCTATATAGGATGCAAAGTTATTGAAGTTAAATATATAAATTACTCAAAAGAAGTGCACTAGATTTTTCATATATTCTGTATGAAAGATAATATATTTTATATGATTGATAAAATTGACTCTGAGAAAGTTTAAAAGCTTAGTAATTAAGTCTAATTAAAGGACCATCCTAAGAATTTGATGCCCGTGTGATAACCTAGCACATTTAAGGGGAACTCCAAACACTTTGGGGGGGAAGAGCAGAATCCCTTTTATCAATACTATCCACAAAACAATATTGTAAAACACTGACATTTATACTTTTACATAAATTTAAAAATGAGAATTTTTTGCTATTTCTTTTCTTCATACTATTGTTGGCACATTACAGTCTCACATCATAATGTAGTTCACATTGATAGTGCATCATGCACATAGCACTTGGTAAGCTTTCCCCTGGCTCCCTCTCTATTCTTCTCTCCCCCATACAGGATATTGAGATTGGTATTCTCATATATGTACATGATGTCAATGGAAGTGATTCCTTATTAATCCCCTACCCCATTCTCCCCTTGACCACCTCTCCGGCTCTACTGGAATTTCTCCTCCATTATCTTGAGGCCTGATTACTCCCTAGCTTCTACATATGAGACAAAACATATGGCTCTCCACTTTCTGTGACTGATTAATCTCACACCATAATGCACTTCAGGGCCATCCATTTCCCTGCAAATGGCATACTTTTGTTCTTCTTTATTGCTGAATAGAATTTCATTGTGTGTATATCTTATAATTTTATAATCCATTCATCTGTTGATGGATATCTGTGTTGGTTCCATAATTTGTTTATTATGAATTTTGCTGCTATAAACATCATATACTTGTACTACTATAATATTCTGATTTCAATCCCTTTGGAAAGATATCCAGGAATGGTATAGCTAGATTCTATGGTGGATCCGTTGTCCTTTTTCTGAGGAATCTCCACACTTATCCCCATAGCAACCATACTAATTTTCAATCCCAACAGTGTAGAAGTGTTTGTATTTCCTAACATCCTTCCAGCATTTATTGTTATTTGACTTCTTGATGATTGCCATTCTAATTGAGGTTTGAGGGAATGTCAGCATAGTTTTGATTTGCATCTCCTTGACTGTTAATGATGTTGAACTTTTTTTTTTTTTTTTTTTGCGGCACTGGGGATTGAACCCAGGGGCATTCTACCTCCGAACTACACCCCCAGCCCTATTTTTTATTCTTTATTTTGAAACCGGGTCTCACTAAGTTGCAGAGTGCCTCACTAGGTAGCTGAGGCTGGCCGCGCCCGGCTGATGTTGAACTTTTTAAAATGTATTTATTGGCCATTTGTGCTTCTTCTCTTGTGAAGTATCTATTTAATTTGATTACTCATTTTCTGATTGGGCTATTATTTTTTTAGTGTTAAGTTCTTTAAGTAACTTATATATTCTAGATATTAGTCCTCTGTTAGAGAAATAGCTAGCAAAGATATTCACCCATTCTGTAGTCCCTCTCTTTAGACTCTTAATGGTTTTCTTTGTTGAACATAAACATTTTAGTTTACTGTCATTCCATTTATCAATTCTTGTTTTAATTCCCTGAACTTTGGGGGTCTTATTGAAGAAGTTTCTATCTGTGTTTGTATGTTGGAATGTTGGACTTATGTCTTCCTCTAGTAATTGCAATACTTCTGGTCTAATTTCCAGGTCTTTGATCCATCTTGAGTTGACTCTTGTGCAGGTTGAGAGGTAGGGATTTAATTCCATTTTTGTACAAATGAATAACGAGTTTTTATAATATCATATGTTGAAAATGCTTTTTTCTTCAACATGTGTTTCTGGAACCTTTGTAAAAAAATCGATTGTCTTTAAGTATCTTTTATTCTGTTCCATTTATCTATATGTATGTTTTTGTGCCTATACCATGCTGTTTCTTGACTTCAAATTATTCTACAGAGATATAGTAATAAAAATCACTTAAAATTAGAATAATATAAAAAATTCTGTAAAGGGAAACATGGAGTACAAAAACATGTCTTAAATGTAAATAATTGTAGCTCTTTTCTGTAAGGACAAAAAGCTAACAAGTAATTTAATAATAAATTGAATACTGAAAAATATTTTTTTAATTTTGAACTAGACAATACAAATAATTAGTGTCTGTTTTAAAAATGTTATTCATTTTTATGAAACCACTTTAAAATATGAAAGGGAATCATGAACAGTAAAATTAAATTGCAGTTTCATTGAATTTTCTAAATGAGTTATATCAATCTGCTAATGTGTCAGATTTTATTTAGTAAAAGTAGAATGCTTCATTTATAGGAAAATATAAAAATCAAGGAATAGGTTTCAACTCCTAAGTAGGAATATCATCAAGTCCCTGGTGAAGCAGCTTAGCCATTTGTAATAACTTGTAAATTAAAAAGAGATAAATTTCAGGAAGTGATTAGATCAAATATCCTCTCTGAAGGATAAAAGAATTTATGCAACTGTGACTGGTATTCCAGTAATTTTTTAGGTATGAAAACATAAGTCATTATATTCATTTTATTTTATTTTTTAAAGTTTATTTTATTAATTAATTTATTTTTATATACTTTTATTGGTGCATTGTAGTCTGACATCATAATGTAGTTCAGAATGACGGGGACATATCTACACACAACACTTGATGATGATGACTTTTCCCCATGTCCTAGGCTCCTTCTCTACTCCTTCCTCTAGACTCTAAAACTTGGTTTGATCTAAAAACAGTAAGTGCCTTAGTATGCTCTCCCCTCCCCCACCCCTGTCCATTCCCTTTGGTTAAGTAAGATCACTCACTGAACTCAACTTGAGAGGGAGGGAGGGTGAGGGAGCAGGGTGGGAATAGGGGATAGGGTCAGATGAGAAATGTGTGCACATTTGTCTTTATCAATTTGTACCTAACAAAAATGTATAAAACAAAGCACGAATTATTACAATAAAAAAAAACAGAAAGTGAGTTGTGAAAAAGTAGATAAATAATGTACAAAATAAAATATCAGAATGTCACATTAGTAAGGAAGGACCAAAAAAAAAGAAACTACTTAGGGAATTTGAGTAGAGAGAAAGAAATTACTTATTTCAAATAAATGCTGGTTTATTCAAACCTTTTATACTTCATAGGAGAAATGGTATGATTGAATCTGATTGCTATTTACTGAAATCATATATAAATTTCTAAATTTTAAAAAATAAAGTTGATATTGATCTTCGACCAAATCTCTTACAAAATTGGAGTGATTTTCTGAGACAACTCTCTGGTCACTCATCAGTGAGAGGAAACTTGGGTCAGTACCACTGACTGGCAGATATCCATTCAGGAAATTCTGCAACAAAAATAGGTTCAAGCGTTGCCTTTTATGAAGGCTATTTAGTGGGATCAATTAAAAGTAATCTCTGACCTGTTCTTCTTCAGCTCCCTGATTATATAAATCAAAATCACATCAGCATCTCTCCACTGTAAATTTTACCCTGTCACAGTAAAACTGAATACACATTCCAGGGTTTTAGCTCATGGGTCCAGTTCAGTTTCATTGTTATTAATTTTTAGAGTATTTATTACCTGCCTTTTTATTTGGCTAAAATTCTATTTTACTTGTTTCCCAGCCATGTTGTTTAAGGCAAAGCATTGTATTGGTATAATATATAAGTATTCTGCCTCTGAAAGCCAGTCCCAATTTATGTGATTTCTTTGCTTTAAATTTCTGGATGCTGCACTCTGGTTACTTTCTTGGAGATATACCAACTATTTATTGAAGGATCATCCTGTGCATAATGCTTAATTAAGCATATATTATTCAGTTTTGAACCATCATTTCCCTGTTTCTGCAGGTTTACCTGGCCTTCCTCTATGACTTTGTTGATGGTCTGGCATAAACATGAGTTAGAAGTACATCACAATTATTCTCTATCCTTCTCTTTCACAATTTCTACAAACAAACTTGGGCCATTCACAAAAATTTAAAAGAAGTAGACTTAGTAAAGCATTTACTGGCTAAGCTTCTTTTAATATAGGCACCTGTTTCACAGGCAAATATTTATAAAGATTTGAAATAACCTCATGATGAGAGAGCAATATTAGAACTATATATCAAGAAAAAAATGTTAGGAGTATCTTCCTTGTAATCCAACAATATGATCTCAATAGCCCTAACAGTAAGCAAAATACGGAGGTTGGCAAAGTTATATTTTGCTTGCACTTATTCTTTTTTTTTTCAAAGCTCTCAGCCCTTCCAATTATATAGGTGCTCATAGAATTCCTATCCTTTTATTACAAAGTTCTCAACTAGAAATCCCTGTTGAATAGCATTCTACTGTGGAATCATGAGGGCACCCAGATGAAGAGTGAAGAAGCATTCATGCTGAAAAGCCAGCGTCTTGTACTTCTGCTACTATTCACTTTATTCTATTGGTTGTGCCCTTGATTAATGGTGTATGAGAGCAGGATCTGTGTCCATCTTGTTCATTACTTTATCACACTGTACCTTGCATGGTACATGAACTACTATCTGATATGCAAAGAAATGTCAAGTGACATTTGATATAGTATTTGTTTTATCTTTAGATCAACTATTTTAGTTCAGAGAAAAAAACATTAAGAGAATCATGAAAATCTTCATGTAGTTAGAAAACAGCTAGAAAAGTAGAATAGTAATGAATTCTGCAGGATAACAAATGATAACCCTGAGGGTATAACAAATGTGAATCTATAATATCTCAGAAAACCTTTACAGTATTGTGTGACACAAAAGGAAGTAAATATTATATTTACTTTATTTTATGGAGAAAATGTGCAGGAACGTGTGACATGAATAATTAAGACCAGTGAATGGTTCCATGTCCATTTAGCTAATCTAAAATTTATATAACAAACATAGTGGCCAATCAAGAGAAGATCTTGTATGGCAACAGAGAAAAAGAAATTAGAATGAGATTACACTTTAAGAACATAAAGTTTTGTTATTGAAGCCCACTATGAAGTTTATGGGCTGAAGAGATAATATCATCAGATGGATTTTAAACTGTTTGACTCAAGAGACAAATAAACACCCTAAATTGTTTATTGTGCTTTGCACTGCCTATGGCTTTGGAAAACAGAGATCAATAAAAGAAGCAAACAACCAGGGAAAGAATCAGTGGGGTTGTTAAGGAATCTAAGTAGAAAGTTAGTGACAGAAAACATTGATAGTTGTTTGTAAAGTCTAAGAAAAATTCAACTTTCTCACTTCCAAACTTTAGAAATGTAGACTTCTTGAAAACATTGTGGCATATCTTAAATGCAGAGTATTTAATATTATTTTTAAAGGCAATTGAATATAAATTATATGATATTTTAAATGGCTTAGCTACAATTGCTAAAAAAGTAAGAAGAAGCAATATCAAGGCAATGACTGGTTCATCATCAACATCCATGAAAAAATAATGAGCTCAAGATCGCTCCCCAACTGGCTTCAGTTCTGCAACTGAAACATTTTTTCCTGTTATGGCTGGCAGCCGATTCAAGTTGCTAATTGCTAAAATTTCCCATAAGAAAATTGATGCCTGATGCCCAGGAACCATGTGTAACAAGCATATTTTGATTGCACAGAAGGAAAGAAATGAAAATTATTGTAAAATACTCTACTTATTATGAGCACAGCCAAATGAACTCATATACTCTTATGAAATGTTGATTCAAACCACACAATGAACCAGAGACCAGGTGAAATATTATGCTCCAGAAGCATAATTGAGAAATATTATCTCTAATTTTCTTCTCTCCTTTCCTCCCTTCCTCCCTCCCTCCCTTCCTTCCTTCCTTCCTTCCTTCCTTCCTTCCTTCCTTCCTTCCTTCCTTCCTTCCTTCCTTCCTTCCTTCCTCATATAATATCAACATTTGCCACAACTGCTCACTAATTTCTTCATGAACGCATATTGACATAGCTTTGGGAATGAACATCACCTCTTGGTTTGCTTCCAGACCAGCTTCCTCAGACTCCTTCACTAGCTTCTCTTCAACTTGACTTCAAACATTAGAGTTTGAAGGGCTTAGTATTACAACTACAAAAAATCATACTTGCCAATGGTTTGACTTATGATTTTTCAATTTTAATATGATGCAAAACTGAAACACATTCACTAGAAACTTTGCTTTGATGTTTCAATTTGTTCTTATCCTGAAATGGTGATATATGATACAATACTCTTAGTCATGCTCAATAGTGAGAGGAAGCCGAGCTCTCAGTCACACATTCATATGTGCAAACAACTGACACTCTACAATATGTTGTGGTGCTAAGCCTTCATGTTTTGTACGTTAGTTGTATTAAATGTATTTTATTTGCAATATTGTCATGTTATAATAACTTATTAGGATATAGCTCCACCATAAATTGTAAATATATTCAATGTTCATGCCTGAGGTTATTCCATTCAGTAACATGGATTTAAAAACTCTTTACATTCTCATTATTTGTAAAATATGTAACTCTAGATTGTTTACATAAACTCGAGGCTTGACTATCTTATTGCTTAACTCACTTTATGCTTTAAGTTTAACCCATCTGAATCTGAATATGAATCTGAATCTGAATCCTGCTCTGCCTGTCATCTTCTCTGTCTCCAAAATAGCTGTCTTTTGATTGCTCAAGATATAAAACTTAATTCAATCCTCAACTTGTCTCCCTTACAACCAAACCTTCAAAATAGCTCATAATTTGATCAATTCTCCCCAAATCCTCTGTGATACCGTGGCCCATAACTTCTGCCTGGATTACTATAAGTCTTTAAAAAGGTTTTCCATGCTATCTTCATCTCTCCTCAGTTGATTCTCAACATAGCTGCCAGAACACTCCAACTTTACATATTTCAATTATACTACTCCTTTGATTAATATCTCACAAGTTTTCTTATATAAATAAAATATAGTCTAATGCCCTTATATAAAGTTTTCCCTCATGTTCTACAACTCTACCCTTGATTGATTGGCTCTTGAGTTGCACAGGCCACCTTACAGTTGTTCAAATGCTTCAAACTCAGGAACTTTTTATTCTGCCCCAAAGAATTTCTCCAAACTGTTTCTATAGCCTGAATCTCTTAATATCTCAGTTCTAACTTCTCAGAGGACTTTTATAATTATAATATATAAAATGCCACTTCTGGTTTGCTTATGAGCATAAATAGATTACATATCCCCATATTGAATTACTTATTGCCTGTCTCCCACACCAAAACTAAATTCTGGGGAGGCAGAATATTACTTTTTGTTTCTGTTTCATCACTATTTTGTTCACTAAAACTCTCAGAATCAAATATAGTGCCTAGTATATAACCAGTTCTGAATAAGTGTTTAATGAGTAGAGGAATCAATGGATGAATGAACATCTACTGAACAAGAGAGTAAAAATCCCTTCTTCTTTACCACCAGCATTCTCATCACTGCAACTCAAAGTACATAACTGCCACAACTTAGAGAAAGGAAGATTTATTTGCTTACAGTTATATCTCTTCATCTATCTATCTATCTATCTATCTATCTATCTATCTATCATCTATCTATCTATCTATCTCCATTTTTTGCTGTCTTTTAAACAGGTGCCAGGGCTACAGATCCTTAGGACATATTGGGAGGGAGCAGAGAGGAAAGGGGGGTGGTGGTGAGAGACGTGTATAGTTACCAGAGCCACCTCCTTAGCGAACCACCTCTGGCTATACCCAACCTTCAGTGGTCACATTCCCAGGGATCCACCTCCATGAATGGCTGCATGAAGTCCAAGGGACATTTTATTTTCAAGCCATAACACTCTTTAACAATTTCTTTCAGTTATGTACTGACAACTTTTTAAAATTAAAATTAAAATAATATTAAATATTCCATGTGCATTGAAATGTATGAAGAATAATAAATTAAACTTAATTTACCATACTTATAACATCATGTCTATTTTTAAAGTAGCATCTGTTAATGTCCTAAATTAAATTTCCCTCCCTAAACTCAAATGTAATTACTCTTTTGACTTCTATGTTTATTGTCCCTTTGTTTTACTTCATAGTTTACTATATATGAATGGTTTTCTAAATAAAACATCATAGTTCTCATTTTTCCTTTTCTATGTCAAGGAAGTCATATCATGTGCATTTTCTTCGATTTGGCTTACTTCAACATATTTCTAAGATTTGCTTATTTATTCATTTATGGATTCCTCCCATATTTTTATGTTCTTTATGCCATAAGCTATTTCATGTTCTTAGGATAGATACGTAAATGAACAAAGAAGACAAAGATTCTATCATCATGGGGAATATAATTCTAGCATATCAGGCAAATAGTAATAAACATAAGTAATCAAAATAATTTAGCTAAATACAAAAAGTGAAAATTGAACAAAGCAGAACAGGGAATGGGCAATGGCAAAGGACCAGAAAGGCAAAGAGGGAGTAGTGGGTTTGGTTTTATTAAATAGGGTGGAGAGAAAAGGGTTCATTGAGCAGGCAACTTCAAGCAAAGATTTGAATAAAGTAAGAAGGTTAGATATGTGAATTTATAGAGAAAGGGCATTATAAGCAGTAGGATCAACTAGAATACAGAATTTAAGGCAAGCGTATGGGCAAAATATTTGTGAAAGAGCAGATAGATTAGAGATTTATTGGGTCTATAGAGGTTTATAGTCCACTGTAAGGTCTTTGGCCATTTCTGTGAGGGAGATGGAGAATCACTGAAACATGTTGATCAGAGGAGTGGCATGAGCTGCCTCATATTTTGATAACTATTATTTCTCCCATTGCTACATGGAAAATCAGTTCTAGAGGCCAAAGATGAAGGTAAAAGAGAAGTAGTTTATAGACTGCCACAGCAGTGTGAGCCAGAAAGAATTTCTTGAGAAACAGAATGTGTGTGTGTGTGTGTGTGTGTGTGTGTGTGTCTGTGTGTGTGTGTGAGAGAGAGAGAGAGATACCAAAAATGATTCTAAAGATGTTCACCCTGAGTATTTGGAAAGACATTACTTCCATCCACTGAGGGAGTTATACCCATCATAGTCTCATTTAATATTGGCCTGTATAAGAGGACCATGGATCATAGAAAAGGATAGTGAAGCCGAGCGTGGTGGCGCACGCTTGTAATCCCAGCATTTGGGAGGCTGAGACCGGAGGATCCGGGTTCGAGGCCAGCCTCAGCTACCTAGTGAGGCACTCTGCAACTTAGTGAGACTCGGTTTCAAAATAAAGAATAAAAAAAAAAAAATAGGGCTGGGGGTGTAGCTCAGAGGTAGAATGCCCCTGAGTTCAATCCCCAGTACCGCAAAAAAAAAAAAAGGATAGTGAACTATCATAATGTCAATCAGGATGTGTCTTCAACTTCTGTTGTCCCTTAATTAAGATAGTGAATATAATCTCTGACATATGGAAAAGTAGCTACCAAGCTCATTAATGCATTTTTTCTTAATACCAATAAAGAATGAACATCATTAATTACATCCTTTCAACTGTTAGAAAATAACTTCACTGCACAGCCACAAGGCTTTATTCATTGCAGAGCTTGGTTCCATTGTTTAGCTCCTTGGGACCTTAATTATCTTGTTCTCTAAAGAAAATCATCTTGGTCCATTATATTCATTCTCTATACTGATAAGACATACCAATGAGTAAGTAGTAAGGATCCTAGATACATTGAAATATACATAAATATTGACAATGGAGATAAACTGAAGAACTTTCAGATGCTTGCTGCTGAAATATGTTTCCTGGCTATGAAGTTATCTGCAGTCTACTGAAATGTCCCCTGCAAAGTGTAAGGTAAATTGCATCTTGAAATCCATAACTCTAAGGAAAAGGCCTAATGCCTACTGGACCAATTTAGACTTGTAGATAATATATACAAAAATTTAGTGTTTTGCTCAATTAATACACACTTGGAAATGCTGCACCAACCAATTTGCTTAGTAACCCATAAGACTGAGTGTTTTGGGGAGACAGAACAATGCCTCAGCTGTAGTTCAGTAAGAGTAGCTACTTGTGTTTATAAACTATCTGATTAAAAAGTGTTCAATGTGCTTCTAGTCAGATTGAATGCTCCTTGACAATAATATCAAGCACTGATGAGGAACTGTGGTGTAAGGTCAATGTTGTTTAGGTGGAAAACACATATTCTCTTAGTTAAAAATTTGAGGCATTCATTTTGAACTGGGTGTTTCCTTATCCACCATTTCATCAAGTTGGGCATACCCAGGATTATTTGCATGAATAATAAAGCATAAATCTAGGGAGAAAAAAATGCTTCCAATATGGATCCTGAAAATGAATAAGGAGCTACTCAATGTTCAGGGATGAACAGGACTGATTCTGTCAATGTCCTTTTTTTTTTTTTTTTCACTAAAAATGACATGATTTACCACTATCAATCTCAGTGCTTGCTCCTTGGACTTGTTAACTAAGAGGTCAGAAGAAATGTTCTGCATACATTTTTTCAACAATTTTCCCTTTCTGCCCTCACTGCCCCCTCTGCCTGCCCATTTCATCTGGCTGTAGACAGTGTTGAGTACCCTATGTACAAAGGTAAAAGAATATTACTCAGACGCCTGGTAATGAGTCAGTTACATTAGATCTCTTCTATCATGGAAGACAGAAGACAGAATTTGTACTCAGAGAGTAGATGCTTACTCTGGATTTAGTTTCTAATTACTGTCAGAAACAACTCTTGAAGGATTACAAAGCTTTACTTAGTGCCACCACATTTCATGCAATATTTCTTTTTACTAAGAAGCTGAGTGTATAATGAGAAAAGGAAGGCAGTGTGCTGAAGCCATATTATGCAATGATCACATGGAATGGGATGGAATATTGAAACTCCATTATGGATGGTACTAGCTGGAAGACAGTTCCTCATGAGGAGGGGAAAATATTCAAGATGTTTCACAGGTATGTAATGCTTTTTTCCCCCCTTAGCAGAAATAAATGTGTCCGGACACCAAAAGGTAAAATGAAGAATGGGACATCTTACTACTCTATCTAATGACCCATAGACGCTACTGAATTCCTTTGTGTGTGGTGTGCTCTGCTTTTTGGTAACCTATTAAGTAAGTCTCATTTATTATTTGTCCTTTTAACTGATAAAATATACCGTTTGATTGTTGCATTTAAGAATAAATCAGGCATCTATGATAAGCCTACATATCACAATTTCTTAATGTAATTCTAGAATTTTATCATTTAATGTCCATAAGTGAGATTGGCTAATTTTTATTTCCTTTTTCTAATTTCTTCATTAAATTTTTACTAGTAAGGAAACTCTAGGCATATATTTAGATGGAGTGTGTTCCTTCATTTCTGTTCTCTGGCAGAATGTGGTTAAAGGTGAAATAATTACTTTTTCAGTACCAAATATTCTACAATCCCACATGAACATACTTTATTTATTTCAGGGAGCTATTTTAAATTAATTAATATGAGTGATAATTAAGTTATTCAATTTTTCTACTAATTAATAAATCTACAAATTTCTTATCTATGTTAATCTTTCTCAAATGATTTGATATATCACTGCTTGCAAGACTCTCTTACTTTTCTAATATTTGCTTTAAAAACTTGATCCATAGGCTGAGGATGTAGCTCAGTAGTAAAGCACTTGTCCAGGATGTCCAAGGCCCTGGGCTTAATCCCCAAGTCTACAAAATAATAATAAAAAAATAACTCTTTCAAAATGAGAAGTGTATAAATACCTTGCTATGGATTGAATGTCTTTCCTACAAAAGTCAGGTATTGCCAATTTAAGAGTATTTTGAAATTAGGCCAGAATAATGTTATAGTTTGGATTTAGAATGTCCCCCTAATCCTCAAAAAGTAGTCATATTAGAAATAAGTCTTGGTTGCTGAAGAAAGGTTCCTGGCTGTGTGGCTTTGGAGGCATATATGGTTCTCCGCCACCCTGGTCCTTTTCTTTCTCTCTCTTTCTTCCAGCCTCTGTGATGTGAGAGCACAGCCCCTGCATGCTCACATGCTCTTCTCCGTCTCTCTCTCTCTCTCTCTCTCTCTCTCTCTCTCTCTCTCTCTCTCTCTGTGTGTGTGTGTGTGTGTGTGTGTGTTTCCTGTGCCATTGCATTGAGCTCCACAGACGTCACTTGGCCTGACCTGGACTGAAACTCTAAAATCCTCAGAATTATGAGCAAATATCTTTCTTCCTCTAAGTTGTGGTGGTCAGGTATTTTGGATTACAGCATTAAGAATGCTAACTGAAACAGAGGGTTTCTCCTTTGTGAATGGAATTAAGACACTCATAAAAGATGCTTTGTTGTGAGCAACAGAGCCATAAGGTCTTGAGACCAATGAGTCATGCCACACACAATTTGTGTCTTTCCACAATGCCACAAGGTTTATTTAACACTCAAAGGTTATAGTAGGCAGGAACTTATCAGAAAATTGTCTAAGTAAAGTTAAGATAAATTTTTTAGTTCAGATGCTGGAAGACTGCTTTGGCAAAGCCAATTAACAATGAATGAGCAGCAAAGAATACACTTCACACTAGCAAATCTAACAATTTAGATTGAATAAATGTACTAAACAGCACATAAATTCTGATACTTAGAACACTTCAAATAATGCATTACAAGCCGGGTGTGGTGGCGCATGCTTGTAATCCTAGCATTTGGGAGGCTGAGACTGGAGGATCTGGGTTTGTGGCCAGCCTCAGCTACCTAGTGAGGCACTCCGCAACTTAGTGAGACCCTGTTTCAAAATAAAGAATAAAAAATAGTACTGAGGGTATAGCTCGGAGGTAGAATGCCTCTGAGTTCAATCCGCAGTACTACAAAAATAAATAAATAAATAAAAATAATGCTTTACAAACAAATAGAGAGTAGGGAATAAAGAATTAAGTCCAGGAATGGAAGAGGAGATTCAGGGGTTGGCCTGGGCACTAAGTTGGTCAGAAATCTCCCACTGATTCTTGGTCAGTGAGAAGAGTAGGACCGGAGCAAGTTGCTGGATCAGTCATAGACATGTGCAGACTGTCCTGGTATAATCAAAGCTAAGTGCACTGCTTGTAGGAAGGCTGGTGTCATTATAGAGCTTTCTGGGAATTTCCTAGTGTCTATGGCAAGCTTATCCAGGCTTATCAAACCTGCCATATTCCAGTCACCACTTCAAATATATTGATGATGTAAATCCATCAGAGGTGAGAAGGCATTTTCTGATCCAAATGTCTGTTATCAACTGGAGCACAGAAGTGCTGATCTAAGTCCTATGCTGACATGTCCAGGCAAGTTTCTTAAACTATATGCTGGCATGTATGGACAAGTTGTTCATGAGTATTTGTCTGAGTTATATTCTGGCATTTTAAAACAAATTATTTATGAGTCCCTAAAAATTGTTTTATATTCCATGCTATATACAGGTTTCATGCTGTTTGCTTAGTTTGTGCTTCTGCTCATCTGCTGTGCAAGGATACACATATAACAAAGACCCTCCTAAGCTCTCAAGTTTGATCTTGAACTTTCCAGCCCCATGACTAGGAGAAATAAATGTGTGTTCTTTGTAAATCATCCTATCTCAAACATTCTGTTTAGCAGCACAAAACACATCATAATAAGCCCTTATGATTTTTAGAATTTTTTTTTTTAAATTGAGAATATCTACTTGGGAGAATCTTCAATTCTTTCTGAGATGATTTTTTAGCACAATAAGATGATTTCTTACTCTGAAACATATTTTGTAGTGAGAAAATAAAGAAGGTAAACAAGTTTACTGTTGAACCCAAAATAAACAGTGTTTTCTACAATTCCTAGAAATTTTTCTTACTCGAATATAAAAATTTTCTTGCTCTTTGAATTTTAGTTTACATCTGTCATCTTATACCTTGCTATGTGAAACCATGAGATATCTGTTGACAGCTTTTATATTTCATGTGGACATTTTCTTGGCCAGATATACAAGTTCATTAGGTACATTTATTATTATCTACATTTTTTAGATGATGTTGCTGCCAATTTTTTTCTCTACTGTGCAATACAGGTCACCCTTTCTCAAGGCTTCAATAGCAATTTCTTCATTGTTGAATCACAATACACTAACCCTCTACTTGTTCTTTTGTAATTTCTTCCTACTCTCATAGGAAAGGGAAATCAGGAGAATCAGAAAGTTTCAGAAATACAGCTTTCCTGTTGAGAAAGTTTTTACCTGTGCCTATGTGTTCAAGTGTTGGTCCTATGCCCTCTTCAAGTAGCTGCAATGTCTCTGGTCTGACTTCCAGGTTGGCAATCAGGGAGATGCAAATCAAAACTACCCTGAGATTTCACCTAACTCCAGTCAGAATGGCAATCATAAAAAACACGAACAACAACACCTGCTGGCGAGGATGTGGAGAAGTGGGAACCCTAATACATTGTTGGTGGGAGTGCAAACTTGTGCAACCACTGTGGAAAACAGTATGGAGGATCCTCAGACGAATGG
>PVLC010018144.1:0-32524 GCA_004027655.1 Graphiurus murinus
TGAGTTCTTCTGTTGTTACCTTGTCTTTAGAAAATTGGACAAAATGGTGAGATAAGAGGAGACCAGTACTGTGTCCCTTCCTGCCATCCGTGTCACCGTGTGGGTCAGTTTCGGGGCTCAGCTGTGTGGCCCTAGGCTTTGGGGCCTGGCTTTTCCCATATGGCACCAGATACACAGCCTGGAGCTGGGCTGCCACCTTCTGTGGGCTGACACAGTGGGTCACAAAGCCAGACCATGCTGCAGGACCCGGCAGTGGCAGCTTCAGACTCCGGAGAGCCCGTGGGTCTTCTGAAGGGAAGTTTGGGAAGGGCACGCCTGCCACCTGCTGGCCGCAGGCAGCATGACACTCACTGTCCCTCAGACTCCATCTAGAGCTCGGTGAGGCTCCCACCCAGGCTCAGGTTCTACGGGGCCTACCTCCCTGGGCCTCGAGAAAGGATGTCCCCCAAAGTCCTCCCTCCTGTCCTACTCACTTCTCAGGGCTGGTGGTAGCCAGGCACGCCCACCCGCCTGGGCTCAAATACTTGTATATCTGTGTAGGACCTCCGCAGTTGGAGAGGGACGGCCTTGTCCTCTAGAGGAGTTCCAGGGAGGGCAGGGTGAAGGGACCAGGGCCAAGGCACCATTGGCTGGCTGTGAGGTGGAAGGAGGGCTGACATTGGTCCCTTCTTTTGGCACTGCCCTGGTGCTCGCACCCAGAGGGTCAATGTCAGATGTTCCCTGTACAAGGACCTGGGGCCCAGGAACCCCGGAGACCTGGGCACCCTGCTGCCCTCCCTCAGCCAGGCCTACTGGCCATCAGCCCAGCCCCAGCCCTAGCCAAACACTGACCATGTATCATTCCCTGTAGAAACAGGGGCAGGGCACAGACCCAGACAAAAAATGGCCTGCCTGCCTGCTTTTCTTTTCTTTTTCTTTCTTTTTTTTTTGGCATTCCTGTCTCCTTCAATTTTTATTTTGTGATTTTCCAAACCTACAGAAAAATGGAAAGACTAATACAACGAATAACCCTTACCCTCCTAGACAGACCAACAATTAACATTTTTGTTAATTGCTCTCGCTCATTCTGCTGTGTGTGTTTTGGATGTTTTATATTGTTTGTTTGCTGAATCATTTGCAAATAGCAGACATCATCCTAAATACTTCAGCATGCAACTCTTAAGAATAAGTGTGTTTTCCTATAGAGGTGTAAGACCATTATCCACTTTCAAGAAATTCAGCATTGCTGGGCATGGTGGTGCATGCCTGTAATTCCAGTACTTGGGAGGTTGAGACCGGAGGATCGCAGGTTGGAGACCAACTTCAGCAATGACCAACTTCAGTGAGATGCTCAGCAAGCTAGTGAGACCCTGCTTCAAAATAAAAACTAATTAAAATAAAATTAATTAAAGTCCTGGGAATGTAGCTCAAAGGTAGAATGCCCCAGGTTCAATCCCTAGTGACACACACACACACACACACACACACACACACACACACACACACGAAATTTAGCGTTGATACAATAACACTATTGAACAACAACCTATATTTAAATTTCCCAGTTGTCTCAATAATGTCCCTTATAGCTTTTCTTTTTTTTTTTTTTTAAATTCCAGGGACAATCAAATATCATATACTGCATTTAGTTGTCACATGTCTTAATGAAGGACAGTCCTCCATCTTTTCTGCCTGTTATGACATGGGCATTTTTGTGGTGTTGAGGCCAGTCATTGTGTAGATGCCCCCCATTTTGGATCTCACTGTTTGGACCTGCTGTGGTCCTCACACATAGATTCCAGATGTGCATTTTTGTCCAGAATATTGTTTGCCTATATTGTGTTCTCAGTGTATCAGGATGCCTTTTTCTTTTCATCTTTCTCTACTTTATCACCTTCCTACTTCCCCCAAACGTTGAAGGAAGCCTACAGTAAAATAGAAAACTCAAACTTCAGCTGGGGGTAGAGGAAGCAAATACACTAATATTTGCCCAGACAGGCATGGTGGTACATACCTGAAATCCCAGTATTTGGGAGGCTGAAACAAGAGGATTGCAGATTTGAGGCCAGTCTCAGCAACTTAGGGAGACCCTCAGCAATTTATCATGACCTTGTTTTAAAATTTTAATGGGTTGAGCATGTAGCTAGAAGGTAGAATGCCCCTGGGTTCAATTCCCAATACCAGCAAAACTATATGCTACAGTAAGGACCAGGAAGGGAATAAACAGATGTAGTAACAACAGCAACAACAAAATTGGGGTGAAGGATGTCCTGCTGATAGAGCACTTGGGGAAGGCCTTCTAAAGAGGATAACGTTTAAACTGAGACCCAGTGAAAGACACAGGGGGAACTTCCAGGCAGCGAGAAGAGCCAGTGTAAGGGCCCAAAGTGGGAGGAACTTGGCTAGAGCCATTTTGCAGTCAGATGTGCCAGAGGTCCATAAGAGGCAGCAGGAGGGTGGAGTACGGGAGCAGGTGTGCTGGCCACAGCAGGTGTTTGCATTTTATTCCAAAAAAATGGGAAGTCTCTAGAGAGTTTTAAGTACTTGTCCACTTACTACCAAGGGGCTGTCACCCAAGGAAATCATGCATCCTTGAGCACAAGCCCTAATCCTATCATAGCTGAGTGACCTCCACGTCTAAATTCTCTCCTCTGTGAACAAGTCTCATGAAAGCTTCCCCTAGGGCTCTTACAAGAATGTCAGTTAGCACCGCACAATGAGGCAGAGCAAGGCCTTCAGTATGGGGCAACCAGCAGGGATGCATCTTCATAGACCTGCCCCCCACAAGCTGTGCCCCACAGAAAGCACCGTGCTCCTGCACCCTGGGTCTGTTCCTCCCTGGCTGCAGGCGACTCAGGATGGCTCCCGGGCTCCTCCTAGCTGGGCTCACTGTGCTCTGCTCTGTTGCTTTGTTTTTCAGTTCTCCTGGACATCTTTCCTGGACGACCTGGACCCAGGTGAGTGTGCTCATCACCCCGGGGGCTGGCTCTGGGCTGGGAAAAAGGGCCTCGGGATGGAAGTGCTGGGAGGACCTTGTGTTCAGCTGACTCGGGGGTGTCACAGACCCCTTTGAGAATTTTCCTGGAAATGTTGCATGCACACAACACTTTGTACAATTTCAATTTGCTCGTGGACGCTCCTGGAGGCCAGTCTCGGGACCCTAGTTGGCCCTCTCTTGATGTAACAGAGAAAGAATCCAAGGCCCAGAGAGGGGAAGCAACTTGCCCTCAGCCACACAGCCCATTAGTGGATGAGCCGAGAAGGAGAGGCTGAGGAGAAGCAAGGGTGAGATTGATCAGGGTCAGCTCCAGGCAGGCGGGTCCCCCATCCTCACTCACTTCACTCCACCCCCGGCGGGGAGCCAGGGCATCTGCAGGCAGCCCCAGGGAGGATGACTTGTCCTCTGTAATGGCATCCTACCAGCACCTCCGCCCTGTGTCACCCACTCACCTTCTTACCTTGTCCCTGACCATCCCCCCTGCCTGGTACCCACAGCCATGCTGGGCTAAGCAGGGCTGCTTTTCCTACCACACCACCCACTCGTGGTCGCTGACTCTGGGTCCTGGGGGAGGACAGTTCACCCACTGCCCCATCTGTCCAGGGGCCAACAGCCCCACTGGCAGGGACCTGGGCTAGTCGCCCACAGAGGAGCAGAGTCAGGCAGGCAGCACCTGGAGGCCGTGGTCATATCAAATGTTGGATCAAGGATTTGTGTGGAGCAAGGACAGTGGTCGCTAGACCACATGCAGTTGGGCGACAATATTCCCAGCTCCAAAGCCCTGGGTGGACAGACAAACTGGTGGCCTCTCATAGCCTGTGACACCAGGTCTTTGTCTCACCCCATGGGCTCAAAGAATGGAATAAAAAAATGTATAAGCACAGCACATGGGTTTTTGAGAGACTCTACATCTTTCCGTAGAGCAAAGAAGAGTGTTCAGCAATGCACAGTCCTGCTGCTCAGAGGGATCAGGTGCAGCCGGCGGCCTCTGCTGGTGGCCACAGCACCTCCTACAGGCAGAGCCAGAAAGGCCAAAGGGAGGCTGCCCCCTCCCCAGCCCGAGCCCAGATTGCTCAGGCACCACTGAAGGGGCTCTGTGGGCCTGAGCATCAGAGAGACAGAGCTGTACAAGCTATGGGGTGACGCCGGGGAGGAAACAAGAGCCCAGAAGACTCAAGGGACCTCTTCTCTTCGAGCATTTACAGAGCAGTCATAGTCTATGAGGTGAATAATTTGTGGGAATCAAGAAGTGTCTTATCCCATAGCACTTGAGTGCCATCTGCCAGAAATTCATAAAATACATCTATAGCGAGTTTAGACACCTGGAATTGTGCAGTCAGCAACTGGAACAACTGTCAGGCAATGGCCCTACCGAAGAGAGCTCATGGAGAAGGGAGAGGTTCTTCTATGTGTCCACAGCTTCATGGCTTTAATTCAATAGTTGGAAGCTATTGGATCAGATTTGATCTGCATACAGGAAGAACTTCCTAACCATCAGTGTTGTCCATAAATCTGAATGAGCTGTTGGACTCTTGGAAGCAAATGGACTCCCTGTCCTTGGAGGTATTTAAGCATAGAGTTAGCACCCTGAGAAACTGCAATCTACAAAATCTCTGCCAGTCGTTTGTGAGCATTTGGTGAGTGAATGAAGGGCCCTGGAGAGGGCTGCCCCAGGCTCTGGAGTCCATCTCAAGGTGCTCCGTCAGCTCTGATTGGAGCAGGGTGGGATGCAGGGGCCAGGTGTCTCTGCAAAGAGTAGGTTAGGATTTAGGAGCATCACTGTCAGGCATCTGATGTAATTGCACACAGGGAGGGGAGGACGGATGGGGCTGTGTTTTGGTGGACTTTGTTGGATCCCTGCTGGCTTAAGACACCAGTGTGGCCAGGAGACACTGTGCTCATGCCTCCAGCAAGCTGCTCCTTGGGTTGGTCTTGCTGGAAACAGTGCATGGCGAGGGCCTTACTGGAGCAGGAGGTGCCCAGTCCACAGTCCCTGATAGGTAGCAGAGGAGTCAACCATCAAACAGTGCAGGCTCTGCTTATGTCCCCAAAGCAGGTGACACGGCAGCCAACAGGCCTGCGGAAATACCTCTTCAAAGCTGGCTTGGCTCTGTCTGGTGACGCGGGCCGAGCCCATCCATCAGCTGTCCTGCCACCTGCCAGCCGGGCATTCTGCTGCTCTTCCCTGTCAGCCAGATTGGAAGTGTCAAATGCAGTCCGACAGGGCTGGGACTCAGGAGAGGCCCTCAGAGGAGCCGTCTGTGCCACGGTGATGGATGACGCCAATGGAGATCACATTCCAGGGATTTTTATTCCGTTCCACACATCTGGCAAGCTCTTTAACTGGGGCAGCTGCAAAGGCCTCATCACAGGAACTCTGAGCTTTTTCCAAGAGATCCTGAACATGGACTATGGTGATCTTGGTCCAGGGACCTGGAACATGGGCTAATGAAGATTTCCCAATGCATGATAATTCCTGAAATCTAAAACCCATGAGGTTTCTGAAACATAAGCCTGGGAGAGGTTCTAGGCTCATAAAAAGGCAAACATAACTTGTAGTTAGGTAGACCTGGCCAAGGATGCTGTACTTCTGCCTTAGGGCTTCCTCATCTGTAGAACAGGAATAATAATACCTATACTATGGGGTTGTTTGAAGGTTAAATAAGATTGTGCGTAACCACATGTACTTAGGGGTAGTGTCCCGATACATAGAAAGTATTCAATATTTGATATCCTATTATTAGAATGATCTGGGTTAACTTAGCATACTCTCACCATTCTTCCTGTTAATTTCTAGAAACAGACAAAGTTTATCACAAAGATTTTTTTCTTTTTTTTTAAATTTTGTGGTACTAGAGATTGAACCCAGAGGCATTCTACCTCTGAGTTAAACCCTCAGTCCTTTTTATTTTTTGTTTTTGAAACAGTCTTGCTGGTTTTCTGAGAGTCTCACTAATTTCTGAGGCTATTCTTGAATCTGAAATCCTCCTGTCTCAGCCTCCCAAGTACTGAGATCACAGGCATGCACCACCACAACTGGCTCAAAGATTTCTTTTTATACCAAATACAGAATACTTCTGACAGTCACCCCTTTCTTCTCCGAGGTCAGAGAAAGTCTCATGCCATTTGAATTTGAACCTGAAGTCATTTTCTATAATCTATGAATGGAAGAAGAATTCATGTCAGACAACAATCCCTCTCCACCTAAGGAGGCATTTGTACAAGTTTCTAGGTTCCTACAGAGCTCATCAGGAATATTCTTCACTGATTCAAGTCTATATTGTTTCTTTCCTAAGTTTCCCTTCAGTCTGCTTCAAGCAGGTGCTATTTCTGTGGATAGAACTGCACACTGGCCAATTGGAAGGCAGGGAGGCTTGGCTACAGAAGGGAAAATCCACCTAATAGACACAACAATTGTGCGGGGCTCTGCGCTGGGCATTTTGGGGTAGAAAGAGGAATAGAAGTGGCCCTTGCTCAAAAAACCAGCTATCGCAGGGTATGGGGACACATTGCCTGCAATCCCAATACTTGGGAGACTGACACAGAAGGATCACAAGTTCAAGGCTACCCTCAACAAATTAGCAAGATCTTGTCTCAAAATAAAATAACTAACTAGTTGGAGAAAACAAATCAGATAGATCAAGTTTATCCCCAGAGGGAGGTGCCATCTGAGATTTAATCACCCAACTGAACTCTGCAGCTGATTATGCCAGTGAGGAAGGGTCTTGTATCCCAAATTGTTATCCCACTAGCAATCTGATATCACTCAAGCCTTATGTGTCTATTTTTATTATTGCATAATACACTACCCCAAACTCAGTGTGTTCTATCATTAGTCTTATATTTATATATTAATTCTTTGGATTATCAATTTAGACTGAGCTCAACTGGGCAGTTCTTCTGTGCCTGCAGCCACCTGAGAGATTGACTGGGATTTCCATTTGCTGATCTTGACTGGGCTTCTTCATGTGTCTGAGGCCTCTTTTGGGATCCCTGGGCCTGTTGTTATCCCTCATGACCTTTATGCTTTCGAAGAATAGGTCAATCTGTTCACATGGCAGTCCTGGGGACCCGAAAGAAAAGAAGGAGAACAAGGAGGAGGAGGAGGAGGAGGAGGAGGAGGAAGAGAAGGAGGAAGAGGAGGAGGAGGAGGAGGAGGAAGAGGAGGAGGAGGAGGAGGAGGGACAGACTTCTTGAAGAAAGGTTCAGAGCAGGCACATTACCATTTACCACAAATGCTATTGGCTAAAGCAAGTCCCAAAGCCAGTCCAGCCACCAGGAGTGGGAAATTAAGTCTATCTTTTGGTGGGAGGAGCTGCAAAGTCATATTGCAAAAGGGTGTGGATGCAGGACAGGGTGGAGAAGTGGGGCATTTTGTCCTCGGATCTGCTCAAGTCAAGCCAGGGTTCTACTGCAGAATGCGAGGCCCACAGGCCTCTGTTGGCCACCTCTGCTTCCCCACCTTGTCACCACTCTTCCAGCTCCTTCGCTGGCTGACTTTCTTCCCCCAGCCCACCTGGACTGCAGTTTCCTCTGAGGACAAGGCTGCCTACCAATCTTATTTGTGTGAATGTATAACTCTCCACTGTCCCTCTGCCTTCCAGCACCTGGCATACTTGGCCATTGTAGATGCACAATACAAGTTTCTTCAATAGACAGTAGGATCAAGTGCTAATGTCATAGGGAAAAGAATAAGCTCTAAGTTTGGAGGTAGCAGAATCCTCCCAAGTGATGCTTTGATAAAGTCCTCCAAAGCGTGCTATAGCTTATGCACATGTGAAGGACCTTGACACTGTTCTTACACAGCCCTCCAGTGGGACAATGTCTTCTATTCTGGTGAGCTGGGGTCACTAAACCTTTGCAGGTTCTCTCCCCTTCAGCCAAGGACACTGGGCTTTAGTGATTAGGAAGCACTTATCTTGCCCAGCAAAAATATGATTCAGAGCCTGTGTGTTTTATTCCCTGTTTAGTTTCACTGCGAGAGGAGTAGAACATGGAAACAGGGCTAGATTCAAATCCAAATCCTCCAACACATTTCACCTATCCTCCATCACCAGGAAAAGTCATGCCATCCCATAGACATAACAATCTCTCAAGTATTTTCCAAATATCCTCCAAGGTAGTGACTCTTTCATTTATTTATTAATTTATTTTTGATACTGGGGATTGAACAATTGAACTATTCTACCTCTGAGCTCCATCTCCTAACTTTAAATTTTCTTTCTTTTTTATTTTGAAGCAGTTCTCACTAAGTTGTTAAGGGTCTCGTCAAGTTGCTGAGGCTGGACTTGAACCTGTGATCTTCTTGTTTCAACCTTCCAACTACTGGCATTACATACATGTGCCACCACACCTGGGAGTGATTCTTAATGGTCAAGTCTGACCCCTAGCCTTTGGGAATGATGGGAGAAATTATAGGAGCAACCTGGAGGCTCTTATCTGTAAACATCTGCTGGAAAAAAATTCTCCAAAGAATAAAAAGAAATCAATGTTGCAATCCTCTCAGGGTCTTGCCCAAATGTCAGTTTGAGATCTCTCATGTCAAACTCAGAAAATCCTTTTTCCTCCCTTACTTTCTCAGTCTCTTTTTCTACTTCATTGTGCTAGATGGAAGAAAACTTTATTTGCCCCAGGAATACAATGGCCTTATCTTCAACCTAAATCCTCATCCCTGGTGAGGTGGCCTCCTTTGGGAACATTTTCATAGGTGGGGAAAGCAGCTTGGAAGAAATAATGAGCAAGCAAGTGGTGTCTCGCCTTGACGCCATAATAAATGATGTGAAACTTTGCCAAGGAATCAGAGTTGGTGTATTCAGAAAAAAGAAACAAGAAGATAGTTCCATTTTAATGGGAAATATAGAACAGTCATTGTGTAAAAGTCGATTTTTCAAAAGCCAGAGAGAAAAGGACTCTAACAGAATGACTGAGAGATGAGTGAGATAATGTGGTTGATAATCAGGTGGAGGTAGGGTGCCGTCTTCCTTACCCTTGCTGCCTCTGCTGAGCCCCTTTTAAGTGGGCTCTCAGCATTCGCTCCTGCCTCATTACCACATGCATCTCTGGACAGCTTCCTTACAGCTCCAACTTGCCAACTTGCTATACTCGTGTCAGTTGAAAAGAACTAAATGAACCCAACTTTCTTCAAATCCCAAACTCCTCTCCATGAGCCACCTGCATCTTCCAAGGCCCCAGACATCATTGAGCCTGAGTCCTGTCTCACACACACCTTCTTTCCCCAAAGTCTAGTCTAGCATGAGGCCAATAACAGTGAACACACCCTGCCTTCTCTTTTGGTAAGCAAGACCTGTGAACCTTTTCAAGGTTGTACTCCTGTGTGTCCTACTTAGCAAGCTGTATGTTGAATGGGGGTGGTTGGATAGCCCTTCTGTAATGATTTGGATTTAGAATATCTCCCATGCCATCACAGAAATAAGGTAGCAATGTTGGAGGCAGGTCTTGGTTGCTAAGGAGGGGCCCCTGGGAGTGAGGCCTTGGGGATTATATAAGATCTCTCCTTCTCCCCATTTGTTCTCTGCTTCTGGCCCTCACAGTGTGAGAGCAGAGCCTTTGCTCTCTTCCTCTCTTTGTTTCCTGGTGTCATACACTGAGCTCCACAGAGCCGGTCTGACATGGACTGAACCTCTAAAATCTCCAAAAATCTGTGAGCAACTAAATCTTCCTTCCTCTAAGTTGTATGGTCAGTTGTTTTAAATCATGGCAGTGAGAATGTTGACTCAGATATGGATGTTGAATGGGGAAGGTTGGACGCCCCTTTCCAAGAGCAAGTGGGGGATGCTGGGTGAAGCAGCTGAGCACTGAAGTTGAGCAGGTGAAATTTCATGGTTAAATGGAGACAAATGGCCTGAGTTTAAATCCTGTGACATATTAGCTATGGGACCTTAAGGAAATTACTTAACCTTGCTCAGCCTCAGGTTTCTCAATTTAAAGTAGAGCAAATAATACACCTCCTAGATTTGTATGAAGATGAGAAGAAACAGTACATGTAAATGTTTAGTGCAGGGCCAGGTGCGTAGTAAAGGCTCAATAAACACTAGCTGTTACGATGACTCTATAGATTCAACTTGGGAGGAATTTGATGTCATGATCTAAAAAAGAGTGAGGAGTTTCTTGGACTTCATGATGCTAAGATGACTAATAGAGTCTTGTTGAGAAATACTACTTAAGGAGCTACCCAAGAAGGCACTCAGGGGCCACATGATCTGGCCCTGGTGGATTCCATATAGAACCTTGGAGACATGCAGGCCCCTGTCCTCTTCCTGCTATTCAAACATGAGGAAATCAAGTCGCTGAGAATACAATGGACTTTTCCAAGAACACAGGTAGTGGACAGCCAGGACCTGACTGACATCTTCTCCCCATTCTGAATCAGATGCTGTTTTTTTTTTTTTTTTGCAGTACTGGGGATTGAACTTTGAACTCAGGGGCATTCAACTTCCGAGCCATACCCCCAGCCCTATTTTTTATTCTTTATTTTGAAACTGGGTCTCACTAAGTTGCGGAGTGCCTCACTAGGTAGCTGAGGCTGGCCATGAACCCGGATCCTCCGGTCTCAGCCTCCCAAATGCTGGGATTACAAGCGTGCGCCACCACGCCCAGAAATCAGATGCTTTTGACTCTACCAAAGGCTAACACTGCCTTACTGGATCATAACATTCTTTAAATGAACAGACACGAAGCCTGATCCCTCCTGCCTACCCCTATGAGCATGAATAGCTGGAAAGACATGTGATTCTTCCTTAAGGACTTTGAATTCTTTGGGGAAAAGGTGTTCAACTAAATAAAATGTTGACTATTTTAGGTTTATTGACTGGGGTTTCTTCTGTCCTGTCTCCACCCCTGCAGATTGGACTCCAGGCCCCGATGACTACAGCAATGAATATTCCATCCAGGAAGAGAATACCAATACTTCACAAGCCCACTCTGAGAATCCTGACTGGTACTATGCAGATGATGGTAGGTACCAAATCCATTTCATGGACCTCCTGGAAGGCAGACAGTTATGTGTGACCGCATGCAAGGATCTCTCTCCCCTCTTCTCTGTCCAGCACACCTAAAAAATTTATATAGATGGAGTTTTTCTTTTTTCTTTCCCCTTCCTTCTTGTTTTTTCTTTTCTTTTTCTTTCTTTCTTTCTTTCTTTCTTTTTTTTTTGGTACTGGGATTTGAACCCAGAGGCATTCTGTCTCTGAGCTACACCCCCAACCCTATTTTATTATTTTTTTAAAAATTTCAAAACAGGGTCTAGCTAAATTGTGGAGGATCTTACTAAGTTACTGAGGCTGGTTGTGAACCTGTGATCCTCCTGTCTTAGCTATAACCATGTACTGGAAACAGGCATGCACCACCACACCCAGCCTCGATGGGGTTTTTCTTTCACATAGAACCATATATCAAGAGGTCATGACGATGGGAAAAGCATCAACCCTACCCTTCAATGACAGATAAAGTTAGCAAGGCCAAAAGGAGCTGACTTGGCCAAGGATCTGTGGCAAGTTAATGCCTCATCACTCAGCATCACTCCTGATGCTGTGAATAGTGGCCACATTCAAAGTAGTTTCTGTGGCTTCAGTCTCAGGTTAGGTCCTAATTATGCAGAAGGATGTAAGTTATCATTGAGCATTGGACTGTAGCATTTGTGATTTGGCTTTGAAACTTTCTCTCTGTGCCATGTTTGCTGTCTTTCTCTTTCTCTTTCACTCTTCAGGAGTTGGTGTGTGTGTGTGTGTGTGTGTGTGTGTGTGTGTGTGTGTGTGTGTGTGTACTCTCATGCATATGCTTCTACTCACACTTGTTTTTGTTTTGTGGCCTCTTATGCAGAGCAATGGGGCAGAAAGGAAAATGAGAAGCAGGGTCCAAGCAAAGCCATGTGACTAAACCAGGAGAAGGCACAGAAAGCCCTCAGCAGCTGGGATAAAAGCTGCGCAACTGTGCAAAGTGGCCTGGAAGGCAGGGCCAAGATACAGGGCATCAGGGGAACATCAGAAGGGACCATCAAAACAAGAGCCAGGCCCAGGGATCCTAGTTCCTGAACCAAAGAACAATGTGTGTGAACAGAAGGATAAAGAATTCCCCAAGGGAAGATCCATTCAGACAACCATGAAAAGCCAAAGGCACAGATGAAATATGACAAAATCTAACTGAACAAGTAGTTGAAGAAAGATGAAGGCCACTGGGTCACTTCCTCCTCACCGTCAATTCTTCTGTCACCCTCTTGCCTTTGGTCTTCTCTCCTGATGTTCAGAAGGCTGTGTTTCATTAGGGGTGGGTTTTCTTTCCCCACTCCTGACCTCCACCCCTGGGCACTGGAAGTAGGGGAGGTCTCAGGCTTGTGAAATGCCTTCAGCATCAGAGACAGACCCCGTGGCACTCCCAGCAAGATGGGAGGAGAAAAACACTCATGAGGGAAATAGGGAGTTTCTCAATGAGAAAGGCCCATCCAAAGCCAGGCCGAGGGGACACAGTCACGATTCCTCCTTGCCGCTCCACTCACTAACCTGAATCCCTCTCTCTGGTTGTGCAGCTGCAGTTTTCCTGGCTCTATAAGAACAACATACATTCTCCCCTAGCCCAATCCCTGGCTCTATCATTGCTTTCTCATTTGGAATAAGAGGCTGAAATCAGATGAGAAATGAGGGCTTCCCATTGGCTGCCCTGTATTGACCTTGATTTCTGCCCCTGTGTCTTAGACCCATGCCAGTCCAACCCTTGTGAACACGGCGGGGAGTGTGTCATCAGTGGGGACACCTATACATGCAACTGCCCAGCCCCCTTCTCTGGGAACAGGTGTCAGAACGGTAAGTGATTCTTTCCCAATATCTCTGTCAACATTCTCACTGCTATAATACAAAAAGACTGACTGCACAACTTAAAGGAAGAAAGATTTATCTGCTCAGTTTTCATAGGGATTTCAAGTTCAGTCCATGTGAGGCTGGGGTCTGTGGATTTTAGGCCATGGTAGTGTGAAGCAGAGAGAGGGAGAGAGCAAGGGCTCTGCTGTGACATCAAAGAGGCCAGAAAGCCAAGTAAGAAAAGAAAAGAAAGCAAGAAAACCAAGCAAACAGGCAAGGAGATTCAAAGACACAGCACGGCCCTCAAGGCCACACCCCACCTTCCTACGTTAGAGCCCAGTAAATCTATTCACACATGGATGGGATTACAGCCTTCATAACTCAATTACATCACCACTGAATATTAATACATAACATTCATGTCCTCTTCAGGGGACATTCTATATCCGACTGTAACATTTAGATTCACTCTTCTCACACAGTTAAATAAGAAGCCACCCCTCCTCCAGCCTTAGGTGGTAAGAAGGGCTGAAGGATCCCACAGAAAAGAGGCTAAATGCACAGGTTGTGTCATGCCCAGTGTGTTCTTGGCATGACAGCAGGCAACACCTCACTGCATCCTTATCCCACACTGAGATGGGACTGGTATGTCCATTCTACAGATTAAAAGACTGAGGGTAAGAGGGGACAAGAGCTAGGTTCTAGCCAGGATACATCACAAACTCAAGACTTTGCATTTATTTATTTATTTATTTATTTATTTATTTATTTATTTATTTATTGTGGTACTAGAGATTGAACCCAGGAGCATTCTACCCCTGACCTACATCCGCAGCACTATTTTATTTTATTTTATTTTTTGGTTTGAAATATGGTTACACTAAGTGGCTGAGGGATTGCTAAGTTGCTGAGGCTAGCTTCAAGCCTGCAATCCTCCTGTCTCAGACTCCCAAGTACTAGGATTCCAAGCATATGGCACCATGCCCAGCTAAGACTTTGTTTTAGTGTTTAGAGTAACTACAACAGAGAAATGCTGTCCTCAAATGGGACAGTAGGAAGGATCTCAGAGCACATCAGTGCAAACCAGTTAGAGAAAGAAAGCACAGACTTCAGAGACTTGCTCGTGGTCACATAGGTAGGAAGAGGTAAACAGAAATGAGAGCTCTGGTGCCTGATGCCCAGCTTTGTGCTCTTTTCTCCTGCCATCCTCTTGGGGTCTGCCTTTTATAAGATCTTATGTGCATACCATGAGGGCGTGGGATCAAACACCAAAAATAGAATTCCCATGGGAAACTTTACCCCTATCAAGAACCTGTGTCCAGTCTAGAAACCATGTAATTAGGGTGGAGGAAGGTCGGGAGGGCTTCTTGGTTGAATTCTTTCTTCTGTGTCCCCCTCTCTTACTCCTTCCATAAATGTCTCAGGATGGTTGAGGACACTGGGTGTGAACACCCTTCAGCTTCTCAGAAGAATGGTAAATTTGTAATATGAAATCAGTTATAAGATAGAGAGATTAAAATTGTAGCTCTGGCTAGGCATGGTGGTGCACACGTATAATACCAGTGCTTGGGAGGCTGAGACAGGCTGTCAGATGGGAAGATTACAGGTTTGAGGACAGCCTCAACAATGTAGCAACACTCAGCAACCTAGTAAGACCCTGTTTCAAAACAAACAAAAAAAAAATAGAAAAGGGGTTTGAGGTACAGTTCCCCTGGGTTCAATCCTCACTATCACCAAAAAAAAAAAGAAAGAAAGAAAGAAAGAAAGAAAAGAGTTGCATCTCTGTTTGTTGAAATTGTAAAACTTTATTAGTGTTTTTATTAAGAAAACAGACTGTGAGCACTGGGAGGAACATAGGAAGCAGTCAGTTATGCATGACCCAAGAATGGAGAGAAGCCTTACCGTGGTGCCGTTTGTGGTTTCAGCACCACGGACAGGGCCACCGGCGCTGTCAGACACACCCCTGTCCCACTCACAGACAATGTGCCATGCAGGTGGCCCTCTAGATAAAATGTGCCCCAAATAACGTCCTGCCCTTTCCTCTACTTCTCTATGGTTCTCCCGCAGCAGAGAACAAGTGCAAGAACAACCCTTGTGGCCGAGGCGAATGTGTCATTACTCAGAGCCCTCCCTACTACCGCTGCACCTGTAAATACCCATACACAGGTCCAGACTGCTCCAGAGGTAAGTGCTGGGGGCCCTCTTCCCACTGGGTTTTCTCTGTACTAGCTTGTGCCTGGGGTCTCTGCACCTTACTGTGTGTAAAGTCCAGATATATCAGAAGTTTTCCTGGTATCCAAGATGGCCCTCTTAACTAGGATTTAAAAAAATTAAACCTCCCTGTTGGGTGACTGAGACAGGAGGATTGCAGGTTTGAGGTCAACCTCAGAAACTTTGCAATACTCTCAACAACTTAGCAAGACCCTGTTCCACGTAAAAAATAAAATAAAATAAAATAGGGCTGTGGGTGAAGCTCAGAGGTAGACTGCTCCTAGGTTCAATCTCCAGTACCAAGTAATAGTAATAGTAATAGTAATAATAACAGTAATAATAATCACCATCATCCTTCCTGGAGAGCTTAGTCAGAACTGAGTGATCTGCATGCCTTCCCATCCAAAAGCAACCATCCTGACATGCCCTTCCTCCAGGAAAGAGGCACTGATCTGTTCCCGAGATGGGCCATAAGGGGGAATTAGTAGCTAGTGAGTTGCTGCTATCAGCCAGGCACTGTCTCAGGAGAGTTACACCCTCTCTCACAGTCTCCCCAGAAGTCTGCCATGAAAAGGGGACCTCTCCGAGGTTCCGACGACTGCTATGTTGGTGATGAAGAAACTGACATTCAGAAAGGTTGACTAACGTGCTCATGCCCACACAGTTACCAAGGGTCAGAGCCATGTTCTAGCCTAGCTCAGAGTGGCCCCAACACTCCCGCTCAGTGTATGCCTCTTGCTACTTCTTACTGAGTGACCCACGTACGTCATCTCTTTTATTTTCGCATGGCCTCCACCCATTTGTTCATGTTTCTCTAGTCCATGCATGCATTTACTAGTGTGTCAGCGGGTCTGCCTTTCCCTCTGGTGGTCCAGCAGAAGACTGCCACCAACATCTCCTCCTCGTCTGTCTCTGGTGGAGGCATTGACTCCCCCGAGGAGTCCTCCTGGCCCCACTTCCTGTGTCCACAGCGGTTCCTGTGTGCAGGCCAAACCCCTGCCAGAACGGGGGCATCTGCTCGCGCCACAGGCGGAGATCCAGGTTTAGCTGCACCTGTCTCGACCAGTTCAGGGGGAGATTCTGCGAAATAGGTATGAGACTCTGCCACCGCCACATGTTCAGAAACTCAGGGCCACAAGCAAGGCCTCTGGAATCCTTTTCTGTTTGGGTTTTGTTGCCAGAATGTGGTTCAAGTCAAGTTTCCCAAACTCTACTATTGCCACATCTTTCCAACTGAAGGGTGCAGGTACGTCTGATTTCATGTAAAAAAAAGTAATAATGTAGCTGGGCGCCGTGGCACATGCCAGTAATCTCAGTGCTTGGGAGGCTGAGACAGGAGGACTGCAAGTTGGAGGCTAGCCTCGGCAATTTAGTGAGATCCTGTTTCAAAATTAAATTTTTTTTTTTTAAAAAAAGGAGTTGTAAGCCGGGCGTGGTGGCGCACGCTAGTAATCCCAGCATTCGGGAAGCTGAGACCGGAGGATCTGGGTTCGCGGCCAGCCTCAGCTACCTAGTGAGGCACTCCGCAACTTAGTGAGACCCGGTTTCAAAATAAAGAATAAAAAATAGGGCTGGGGGTAGAGCTCGGAGGTAGAATGCCTCTGAGTTCAATCCCCAGTACCAAAAAAAAAAAAAAAAAAAAAAAAAAAGGAGTTGTAGCTCAGAGGTAGAATGCCCCTGGGTTCAATTCCCAGTACCAAAAAAGAAAAGAAAAAAACAGAAGGAAAAGAAAAAAAGAAAGTAATAATCTGGGATGTAGTAGTGCAGGCAAAACAGATGCACCTGAGAATTCCTGGGCCTCAACTCACTCTCCACCTGTTCTTCAGTGAGTCAAGAATTAAGGCAGTAAGTGCCCACCTGCTTCCCAACCAGTATATTTCATGTTTGAAAGACGGGTTAGATGTGGAGCATTGTGTAACTTTGTGGTGGGATCTGAAGGTGCTAAGTATTCAGGTCCATCCTATGGCCTTGATTAGCCACCCACTCCCCACCTTCTTGGACACAGCCTGCCCCTCTGTCCTCACCGCCACCCCCTGCTCTCTCCGAGGTCCCAACGACTGCTATGTTGGTGATGGCTATTCATACCGCGGCAGAGTGAGTAGGACTGTGAACCAGCACTCGTGCCTTTACTGGAACTCCCACCTCCTCTTGCAGGAGAATTACAACATGTTTATGGAGGAAGCTGAGGCCCATGGGATCGGGGAGCACAACTTCTGCAGGTAAAAAAAAAAATGGACTAGGCTCAGCCTTGATTGCTTGATCCTGGAACAGATAATTGAAACTTATCAGCCTTCTTTCTAGGGAAATGTCCTACTCAGCTTGGATGAGGTTATGCTGCTGTAACAAGCAATCCCCGGGTCTCAGTGGTCAAACACATCCAACTTTACTTCTTACTAATGCTACATGTGTCATGTGGATTGGGGGATTCAGCTTCACAAAGTTTCTCCAAAACCCAGAAGAGGAAGAAGAGACTGAAAAAATAGCATTTTTCAAACTACTTCAACCTAGACATGACACACCATCTTCCCACACATATTTCCTTGGTAAGAAGTAGTCACATGGCCCCATATGAGTTCAAGGGAGAATACATAGAAGAGCAAATGGAATGTCTAGGGAGCATTAAGGTCTCTGCTGTAGGATAGCAGATTTTCCCAAGGAAGAATAATGCCAGGCTCCTCCCTCCTGGTGACACGAGGTCCCCCCTCCCTGCCTGCTACCTTCAGACCCCTGGCGGCCTCTCCCACTGCCCTGTGTAAAGCCAAGGCCAATGATTTTGATGATTTGCATATAAAGGACAGGAACCTTTGCATGACTTCAAACTGACTCTGTAAGCAAGAAGGTGTGTGTGTGTGTGTGTGTGTGTGTGTAAAACACTTTCCACTTACACTCCCTGAGGTACTGTCTTTGTGGAGGCCTTCTTGGCAACTTTTCTGAGGATTCCCAGGCCTGGAATTCGGGGGTCCAGGTCGAGGAGTCCAGCTCTCTCTAGGCTTCTGTGGCCATTTTACTTCCCTGACAAAGAAGGATCTTCGATGAGGATCTTATTTATTTTCCCTTGATGTATCACATGGAACAGGCTTGTGAGTTACTTCCTGGTCCTCAGGATTCTCCTCTACAAGTTAATATTTCGCCAAAAAGCTGTGACCCTCCTTGCATGCTGAGGTTTGCTCACCTGTCGGAAGATTCATCTGGACAGCTGGCATTGAGGTCTCCAAGTCTTGATCCTGAGTTATCTTGCTTTTTTACTTTAGAAATCCAGATGGAGACAAAAAGCCCTGGTGTTTCATTAAGGTTAACAGTGAGAAGGTGAAATGGGAATACTGTGATGTCTCTGCTTGCTCGGCCCCAGGTGAGCATGGCTGTCCCAAGGGCCCTGGGCTGGCAGCTGATACTCCATGAACTGAAGTTCCTGCACTCTACCCCTCCCAGCCCTACTCCCCTCCATACTTGCTGTACCTACTCCTATTCTGCACCCACCAGATCCACTGTACCACATCCCTCGGGATGCTGAATGGGCCTGGATACCTTTGTCCTCTCAGGCTAACTTTAAACTCGCGTTTTCTGATGCCACGTCAGCATGCCCAGATGCTGTGCATCTAGGAGCTGTGCCAGGCCCTGGTGTGCAGTGGTGATCAACAGTGGCGAGTCCCTGTGGCCGCGCAGGATGAGATGCAACATGGTCTGAATTGCAGCCGGACAGTCCTCCTGCCAGTCTTTCCTGGCCCGCCTCTGTGCCCACATCTGAGCAGTGTGCCCTCCCGCTCTGACCAGTGGAATTCCCTCCTGCCCAGTTTCACACCAGGGCTTTTGCTCTGTTTATCATATTCCATCTCATATCTGTTTTTGTCCATTTCCAATTGTTCTTTGAGGACCAACCCAAGTAGCCCCTCCTTTGAGAAGTCCTCCAGGATCTCCCAAAGAAAGTGTAATCCCTTCTTCCTTATGAACCCCCAAGGAACGAAGCAGGGTACTGCCCATACACTTGTCACTGTTCCTCTGTATCCCTGGTTTCTGTGCGGGCATCTTATCTACTTCATCTGCATATCCTCCTCTCTGCACTGAAAGGCCTCCAAAGTATAGTACTTGTGCACCAATAAACGGCTGAGTGATGCATTTGTCTATTTGTATACACCTCTATGTGTATGTGTATGTAGACATGTAGGTCCTAGGAGTAACATCCTTTGAAATAAGAAGGAAAAAGCAACATCTTCATCATTAATTCTATAGACTTGCTTAATATTCATCAAGATACTTACAAATGGCATTTGTGTACCAACCCCGATGCTCCCACCCCCCAGATGCTCTGGACACTCGCTGGGCTGCTGGGCTCCGTCTTCCCTCTGGGTCCCTCTAAGGGACAAGAAGGAGGCTGAATTGCATGATTTATCTTCTCGTGTCCCACAGACATTGCTGAGTCTTCAGTCAAGCTACCGGGATTTGATTCCTGTGGGAGGACGGAGATAGCAGAGAGAAAGTTCAAGCGGATCTACGGAGGCTTTAAGAGCACGGCGGGCAAGCACCCGTGGCAGGTGTCCCTGCAGACCTCGCTGCCTCTGACCACCTCCATGCCCCAAGGCCACTTCTGTGGGGGCTCGCTGATCCACCCCTGCTGGGTGCTCACTGCTGCCCACTGCACCGAGTAGGTTCCTCAAGGGAGAAGAGGCCAGGGTGACTCGAGTGCAGGGGGCTCTCCCCTTCCTATCCAGGTGGCATCTGGATACCTCTGACAGGATTTAGGAACAAATGCTCCAGAGGCAAGAGTGGTTCCTTAAGACCAGAGGAAACAGGGCTACCATGTCTGCAAGGCTTACTGGGGCTTTGCATGTACTTAATCCTTCAAACTGTCTGCTGAGGGGGTCTAGGGATTTTTTATCTGTTTTATTCATTGTGGTATCCTTAGTGGCTATAGCAGGTGTTTGTCCATGGCAAGCGTTTGGTATATTATCTACAGGGGGGAAGGGTGTATTATTATTATTCCCTTTCCAACATTGAGGGCCTGGGTGTAGGGACAGCATCCAGTTCAGCACCTTGCCTGAGGTCATGTGGACAGAAATAAGATGCATGGGAAGCAAACTCAGATCTCTCTGCTTCCTGAACCTCTGTAGTCCTGTCCCAAACAGAGAAAAGTAATGCAATCCACTGTCTGCGGCCATTATCAATGAGCCTCCAGAGTCAGGTGTTCACGGCCAGGCCTCCTGTGTGTCTTACAGAAGGGGTGACTCCTGGAAGCTAAAGAATTACCACTTCCAAGTTCCCAAAGTTCATGGTCAGGGCTGGTCCCAGGAAGAAGCCCAGACTTTGGAGTGGTCGTAAGGGTCTTCCAGTCCACCCTGACATGAGACGATTTGTTCTGGGATTCCAAGATGCTCCCCAAGAGAGATTAGACAAGTGAACATTGGCACCTACCTATGATTTCAGCAGATTTCTTCAAAACCCAAATGGTTGTCCTTTCGAAAGGACCAGGGAGAATGAGAAGTCTCCCAGGTACAGTGGGTTAAAGATGACAACTTAGGTTTGGAGCCCTTTTGCATCAATAAAGCAGTTCTGTAACATTATCTTATTAGGAACCCACAGCAGAGTTGTTTGGCGGGGGAGCCAAGGACTACAGACAAGGATGCTGAGGCTACAGAGGGCCAAGGGTTTGCCAAAGGTCGTGCAGCTCAGCAGGGCAGAGCTAGGATGTGACTTCTGCCTTTCGTTCCAGAGCAGTTTCCCAACTATCTTATTCCCCATCGCAGCATCAAAGCCAAACATCTAAAAGTCGTGCTAGGAGACCAGGACCTGAAGACAACCGAGTTCCATGAGCAGACCTTCAGGGTGGAGAAGATACTCAAGTACAGCCATTATAATGAAAGAGACGACATTCCCCACAATGACATTGGCAAGTCTCCTCTGTCGCGGGTCTCCTGTGGGTCTTGTCCTGGGTGGGTTTCTCCACTGAAGGAAAGCTGAGGTTTGGTTCTACAAGATGATCTTGATCATTTTGGTCCCTGCCGGATCCTGTAAGGTCAAGAATTACTCCAGAGCTTTTTAATTCTTAAGAGTGTGCGTTTGTATTGTTGATAAATGGCCATACGCTCTTAAATTGAGGGATGCAGGAACATTGTGTTGTTGGTCTTGGCCTCGAATGCAAGCTCCTTGCTTTCTTGGAACTAGGTCACTTTCTGAACCTCATTATTCTCTTCTATAAAATGGGTCTGTTGCACAACTCTCACCTTCTTGTGTTAAGTGACACGCTGTGTATGTGTACACATCTGGCAAACCAATGGGTGGTCTGGTACAGAGGCAATTATGCTCTTAAACAAGTAGGTCCTCAGTTCTAGGCCCTATCTCTAGCCCCTCTCCCTTTCAGTCTATTTTAAAAAATGGATTAGAACTTACTTCAAACTCATCTGTTATTCTTAATATTATTCTCAGCCTATGTTACTACTTTTAGGTGGAAGTTTTTAAAAAAATGAAATGATTGAGGAAGACATTTTTCAGGCATTGGGGTTGGGACTTTGCTAAAACCACCTTCCAGAGCAAGCCAAAGCTGATGCTTCTCTGAAAAAGAAACACCCGGACATGGTGGCACATGCCTGCAAGCCTAGTACATGGGAGGCTGAGACAGAAGCATTGCAGGTTTGCGGCCAGCCTCAGCAACTTAATGAGTCCCTCTGCAACTTAGTGAAACCTTGTTCAAAGTAAAAAACAAAATAAGGCTGAGGGTGTAGCTCCAAGGCAGAATGCCCCTGAGTTCAATCCCCAGTACCCCCTCTCCCACAGATGGCATCCCATCCACCCATTTCCTCTTCTCTCTCCATCCAGCTTTGCTCAAGTTAAAGCCAGTCGACGGTCACTGTGCTGTGGAATCCAAATACGTGAAGACTGTATGTTTGCCTGATGATTCCTTCCCCTCTGGGACTGAGTGTCACATCTCTGGCTGGGGTATAACAGAAACAGGTGAGTCTGGCCATGAATTCCCCCGAGACTCGGGAGAGCTCCAACAGCCAGAGGGAAAAAGGGCCAACCTCAACTGTCCTTCTGAACTTGAAACAAGTTCAAAATGCATTATCAAAAGGAAGTGTCTGCTTCACCATTTCAGCTCTAGTTCAATCTCACCATTTGCTAGGAACCTTTCCTGATCTTTCCTGACCTCCACATCAGTCTCTGGCCTTGCCCCTGGGTACTTGACTTTTCTCAAGCATTGATCCTGCACCTGTGACGACCTCTCTCCTCCCCCAAGTGACCTGGAAAGAACATGGATCTTGGTGTCACACAGACTTGAAGTAGATTCTTGGCTTTGTTGCTTGAATATCTCAGTTCTAGTTTCTCAGTAATCATATTTCCAAGGTAATTTGGTCATAGCCAGATTAAATCCTCAGATACAAATAATTCAAAGGAGTAATTCAAGTATTTGCCACATATTCAAAATATACCTGTTTCCCCTCCCAATCTTGTCCTTAATAATGGAAAGCAAGAATCATTATTTTTTGTAGTACTCATGATTGAACCTAGAGGCATTCTACCTCTCAGTGATACCCCCAGCCCCATTTTTAAAAATATTTTATTTGAAACAGGATATCACTAAGTTATTGAGGGCCTCACTAAGTTACTGAGGCTGGCCTGGAACCTGCAATTCTCCTATCTTAGCCTCCAAAGTACTGGGATGACAGGAGTGTGCCACCATGTCTGGCACAAGAATCACTCTAAACAGGTCTGTATTCATGAAGCAAGTGAAATGTGTACAAATTTTGCCTACTGTGTGGTTTCCAAATTTGTGAGAGGCTTTTGAGAAAGGGGATTTCTGGCTGACTTGATTTAGTATTAACCAGAAAACATTTTGTAGCTATCTTCATTGTAGTCCATCTAAAACTTTTCCCTTGTATTCTGCTCAATATAATCTGGTTGGCACGGTGATGTCTTAGTTGGGAATCTTACAGGGCCTTGGGTTAGAATGATTTTGTTTTTCAGGACTATTCCTTTAAGACTGTATGTTCAAAGTCAACGGTGTGTCTTGATTGATTTGATTATCTTTAGGGTAGGGAATCTCTGGGAAGCAGGTAATTTAATGCACCAGGGCACTGCCTTTATCCATCCATCCATCCATCCATCCATCCATCCATCCATCTATCCATCCATCCAGAATATACTACATGCCAGCCCTTCTTCTAGGCACAGGAAATTTAAAATGGCTAAGAGGCTATACCTGTCCCCCTACCCTAGACCTTATGTTCCAGTTGGAGAGACAAAGGAGGTAAGAAATGGTTCCACCATGATTGGTGCAGCTTTGCAGGTCTGCAGAGGCCTGGGGAAGGCTGGAGGAGAGAGGCTCCTGTGTTGGAAGATGAGGATTTTCTGCCCATCTCCTGGAAAACCCCTTCCTTCCTGAGCTGAGACCTGATGGCTTTCTGCTTTCCACTGCTGGCTTCTGGTGAGGTGGGTGCCACCCTGGTCCCTGTAGTAGTGATTCTTTTCCCTGTCCCATAGGAGAAGGGTCCCGCCAGCTCCTGGATGCCAAAGTCAAGCTGATCTCCAACACTTTGTGCAACTCTCGCCGACTCTACGACCACACGATCGATGACAGTATGATTTGTGCAGGAAACCTTCAGAAACCTGGGAAAGACACCTGCCAGGTCAGAGACTCCAGCTGGCACATAGAGATGGAGGCTGGCGAGGTCTTGTGCTGGGCACAAAGGCTCCTTAGAGCCTGTGATGGGGGCCAGGGTCAGAGGACCACCTCCTCAAAGCTAAGGCACAAGTGAGGCATGTCTCTCCCCTGCTCACCTGAATCCTCATCAGGATGACTGGGCATAATAACCAGAAGGGTCATGGTGCCTGCGCTTTCTAATTTAACTCTCATGACATTCTATCACGAGCACCATTTTACAGATGCTTAGAGAAGTTTTCTTGGCCTATAGCAACAGGGCAGTGTGTGGGAGGGCTGGAATTGGAACAACTCAAGTCTGCAGGACACCAAAGCCTTTGAGACTTTGCTCCACTGTGTTTAAATGGGAAGATAGCACTTCTGCCCTCAATGTCTGGCAGCATGCTCGAAAATCCCAGGAAACAAGGAACTGTCTACAAAATCAGTGACTGAAAGGAGAAAGATATAAGGCCTAGAGATGTCACAATGGCATTAAACAATATTAATAATCAATAGAGTTTAAATGTGAGTGGGGAGAGAGAGATTGAGGTTGAGATTGATTTAGCCCTGGTAAACTAAGTGGCTCTGTCCACAGCCAAGGCAGGGCCTGCCAGGCATCCCCATCCCCGCCTGCTCCAGACTTTTGGGAGTCCTGAGCTGCTGAGCCTGCAGTGACTCAGATGCTGCTGGAGAGGGAGGGGGTGGTGGCTCCATTAGCTGGTGCAAAAGGGACCTCAGGCCCCTGTCCCCACTCCCCATGTTCCCTCTCTGTGGGGCTCATGTTGCACAGGATATATCCTTCCCAGACTCCCAAAACTGCCTCAATTTAGGATTTTCTGCCCATTGTGTTGTACTTATAAACCAGCAACTGTCCTGGAAAACCCAGCATGGCCACATTCAAATCCTGGCTCCTTGATGGACCCAGCAGTGACTTGCCAGCCTAGAGCCTACTTTGGGATGGGAAATGGAGGCTTCTTCAGAGTGTGTGGCTCTGTTGTTACCCTCGGTCCCTTACCAAGGGGGTCATGGATAGCCACATGCTCAGAGGAGGGGCAAGGGCAGAGGGTGCCATTTTTTCCCTAAGTCCCTGGAAGATGAGTTAGAAAAGAGTTTGCTCACTTCCCTAGATAATGTCAGGGCTCCACTTTCGGGCTTTGGAAACCAAAGGTCATGGGCTTGAAACCTGGCTCTGCCTCATATTGTGTGGTTCTGATCGATCACCATAGTAATTCTCTACTCTCAGATGCCTAATGGAACTAATGTGTCCATTGATCACAAGGTGGTGGGGAAAGTTAGGAGAGAGAATTCACGCTGGAGAAACCTGTTAGTTACAGAACATTAAGTGTAGTATTTGTGAGACACCCCCTCTCCACCCTTCTGCTCCCCATCTTTACCCTCGATACTTCCCCTGAAGGCTCAATACCAGCCAGGCACTGATCTATGTGCTTTACAAAGAATCCTCACAGGAACCCTGGGAGGGGTGTCTACTGCCATCCACAATTTACAGTTCAGAAACGGAGTCTCAGGGTCACATGGCCTGCAGCCTGGTTTGGAACCCAGAAGATCTAATACTGCAGCCTAGACTGAACGTCTAGGTTATGCTGTCTCTGAGTCCCTGTTCTCCTGCCCTGTGTGTGGCTCTGTCCAAACCATCCCCCTGGTTGGCTGCCAGAAGAAGTCTAGGGCCCCTAAAAACTGTGATAACATCTGGAGGACTAAGAAGAAGTAGGGTTTGCTCAGTGAGCTGTGCCTGCGGCCCTGGGCTTCTCGGCCAGGCCCTCTTGGGTCAGGGACTGAGGACACTATTAGTGTCTCTCCCTTCAGATTTGTGTGTCATGGGAGGCAGAAGAGATGCTCCCAGAGGCTGGCAGGCGCTGCCACCCAGTCACCCCTGGAACCCCTTATGAGAGATGGAGGTGTCTCTGAATGTGTCCAGTTTGCAAGGCTGAACTCACACTGCTTTGTCCCTTAGGGTGACTCTGGAGGCCCTTTGACCTGTGAGAAGGATGGCACTTACTACGTCTATGGGATCGTGAGCTGGGGCCAGGAATGTGGAAAGAAGCCAGGGGTCTACACCCAAGTTACCAAGTTCCTAAACTGGATCAAAACTACCATCCAAAGGGAGTCTGGCCTCTAAGGCCAGCCTTGGGACCTCAGAACTCATCCTCCTTGGCACCAAGGAGCCTTCCTGGGCAGCAAGGGACACCCCTAGAGCCACCAGGAGGCCACTTTGCCAAGTGACAGTGACAGCCGCTCCCCAGCCTGGACCTTGCTGGGCTCCCTCTGGCTCCCTGGGGAACCCCGGCACGAGGGACTCAAGGTGAAATGTATTAAGCTTGCTTCTGTTGCCACAACTGTACCCTCTAGAAACATCAGTGTTCACAGAGACTGCCTCCACCAGGGAGGGACATCTGCAAATGCGAGATGACAAGACACCCAGCACCGGTGGGAGTCACCATGACTCTTCAGCCCTGGACAGAACCAGCCACCCTCCTCCAGGTATTAGGGAGAAGGCCAAAAACATGACATTCTGCATTTGTTTTCAGAGTTATTTTAATAAAGGCAGATCTGGAGATGGGCTGGCATGCCATTTTTTTCTTTTTCTTTTTCTTTCTTTCTTTTTTTTTTTTTATAGCTTGCTCAATTGAAGCCATGTTTTGGGCAAGCAAACCTCCACGGTGGCTTCTGTCTCTCATTCACATCAGCAGAGCCTTCTTCCTTTTGACATGCAGAATCTCGGTGGCATCAGGGTTCACCTCCCCCCTTAGATGATCTCCAGCCTCCACCTCCTCCGGCTCCCCCTGCAGAAATCAAACATACCCCCCTGAGTTAAAACGAATCTCCTGCCCTGCTCCAGCAAGACCCGCTAAGATATCCCTGGAGCATTTAACATGTTCACCCTCCCTTCCCTTGTCCCTGCCTCCCCCCTGCCCAAGAAAAAGGATCCTAGAGGCAAGAAAGAAGCAAAGCCAATCTCTCATTTAGATGTGGCATCTTTCTTCTGAACAAAGTAGGGTTCAAAACGCAGACTGTTGCAGCCAGTGAGTCCCTGACCCTTTCCGCGCATGTAACGAGCAAGCAGTCGGCGCAGCCCGGGCTGCCCTGGCCCGGGATTGATGTCGCCCCGGTAGGTTTGCCTCTGCAGAACTAATGGCTGTGACTTCAGAGAGAACCCTGCAGGAAGTTTAACCCGCATGTCATCTGCCCGGTCATCTCAGACCCATGAAATTAGGCGCCTTGCTCGAGCTGCATTTCACACTTCTTTAGCGCCGGCTGACCTTTGGCCAAAAATAAACTTTGAAAAGAAACAATGGGTTTGTCTTTCCCGTGGTCTTGCAAGACAGGGTGGCTTTGCAGCTTGCTACTCACATAAGCCCCCCGGAGCCCCAGGTCCCTCATGTTGGCCAGCTCTGCAGCCCGTCGAGCCATTTCCACTCTGTAGGAGCCTGGAGGGGTCCAGCCGACACCTCTAGTCAGGTTCAAGTCTGATTTGTACTTGACCTTGGGGAAAGGAAGAGGCAAAAGGGACTAAGTCAGCAGGTTTTGGGGTGCTTGGACCACCTAGTAGATAGGATTAAAAAGGCAGCCACAGGGTAGGAAATAGCTATCAGCACAGTCAGGACAAGGGCAGCAATTCACCGCAAGCAGGAGCTCCCTGGTGTGGAGGACCCGATGAGCTGAGAACCAGGCCAGCCTTGCTGCCCCGCCCATGTTCCCTTCGAATGATGGGAGCCAAGTGGGGATGGGCATCTGGTCACATCAGCTCCTGCTTTAACCAGCTCTGTGACCTTAGGGAAGCCACTTGCCTTCTCGAAGCGTCAATTTCTTCCCAGGGAAAGTGTAAGAGTTAGGTTACTACTAAGACCCCTCGGAGACAGTATAGCATAGCGATCGAGAGCCTGGGTTCTCGAGTCAAGCCAAATGGGCTCACATCCCAGGTTGGCCACGTATTTTCTGTGTGATCATGGCTTCCTCCTTTGTCAAATGAGGCAGTCCTGGGATGGAGGGCAGTATGGCTCAATGCTTGGAAAGCATTAGACACAGAGCGTGGCTCATAGTAGAGAAGGTGGTAACTATTGTTATTCCCCCGGTACTGAAGTCTCAGGTGTCTTGGATGCTGCCTCAGCCCAGCTACCCCCCAGAAGGCGATGTGGAATGTACAAAGGTGCTCACATCACTCTGCAGCTGGTGGGCTTTCTGCACATGCTTCAGGCCCAGCTGCTCTGGGTCGCAGGTGGGCTGTGGCAGGGGCTGTCGGTAATGCACATCGCTGGCCAGCTGCTGGCTCCTCTTGGCCTGGAGGAAGCCGGGCTGGTCTGTGCGGCTGTGGAACTGGGACCGACTCTTGGCAAAGTCCTTCTTGTACTCGTTGTCGCTCTGGAGCTTGCCGACGTTGAGGAAATGCTTCATCCTCGGGTCATCGTTGACGCTGCGGTACCCAATCTGCAGACCCCGGTCCCGCAGGAAGGCCTCTTTGTACCGGAACTGCAAGTCAGAAGAGCAGAGGAGGGTCACAGGGGCCACCTCCAACCTCCCTGCGGGGGCCACCCATGGGATTCCCAGCAGGAAGCTCAATAGTGGTTCAGAAGAGAGACTTGGGATTCAAGTAGACCTAGCTCTGTGGCCTTGGACCAGCCTCTCTGAGCCTCAGTTTCCCTATCTCATAAAATGGGGAAATGAGTCTCCATCCTATGTGATGCTGCAAGAATTCAACAAGGTGGAGGCTGAACGTGGCGTCTGGAACCAATTCATGCCCACTAATGGTGACTACTACTATTGTTGCCACTGCAATTATTACTCCAACAGGAAGACAAGTGTGCCCCTTCCCCCCGTGATCCTTCCCAGCTGTCACAGACCTATTCTAGTGCTTCTCAAAGCATTTATGGTGAAGGACCTGTTTCATTTTGTGTTGCTAAGTTTCGAATCCACCAAAGACCAATATGTGGTCCTACCACATATACTTGGTAATACCCAAGTTGGCCTTTACCCTGTCCAGTGAGAAGAGTCTAATCACATGCTTGGATGTCTCAATGTCTAATCGCTAAGGACATGTTTGAATACCAGTTCTGATTTCTGTACTTAGCTCACTGTGGACTCCAAGCAACCACGCTTGCTTGTATCCTCGGCAGTAACAGCCGCCATGTTTTGAACATCTGCTGTGCTCCAGACCCTGCGAACCACTGTGTTTCCATCCCCACCTCAGTCAGTCCTGGGAGAAAGTATTAAGTCTCCACTTCATAGATGGAGAGATTTGTCTGGACAATTTAAGCAACTTACTCAAGACAGCCAATTCCTAAGTGACTGAGTTAAGATTTGAACTCAAGCCAATCCAGGGCAAAGAACCAATGGCTTTTTCCTCTACCATGCTGCACTTCAGCTAAAAGAACTCCTTTTATTGTGAACTAGCCAACCAATCATGATTTCTGATTTCTAGATGCTCATCCATCAACTTTAAGATGACAGAGAGGAGGAGGAGGAGGAGGAGGAGGAGGAGGAGGGAGAAGAAACATGAACCCTCCCCAATTCCAGATTTCTGGCTAAGATCCTAGGAAATAGGCCTGTTTCTCTTTCCTTTGAAACACATGTTCAGTTTAGGTTGGAGAGAGAGAGACAGACAGACAGACAGACAGTCTTGTCAATCCTGGTGATGTTCTGTGCCTTTCCACAGAGCTGGAAAAGACAGATCGAAACCTATCTGTGACAGAAAGCAAGTGGGGACTTACGTCACTGGCAATCTCCCTGGACACCCGGGCAGTCTGGAACGGGATGGCATCCAGCCTGAAGTCATAGCCTCCAGCCCGAGTCTGCTCCCAGGAGTTTCTGTAGACTTTCTATATTGGGGAGATGAAAACAGGGGTAAGCAGGGGGTAATCCACAGCTGGTGTGTATGGATCCTCAGCAAGAGTGGTTCCTAGGCAACATGTGTTCTCAAGATGGATGAGCCATGGCTCCTGGCCATGCCAGGGACTCCTCAGCTCTGGGACTGGTGGAGATGACCACGAAGGGCTTTAGCTCTGAGCCCCCAACCTGAGCTTTGGGCCCTGCTCCTGTGGGGCCTGTGGTCTCTGGTTCTAGCTCACTTGCTAGACCCCAGTGGTCTCAGATACCCCTGCCCCCCTCCTTCCCATCTCCGCATTTGCTGCCTGTACCCAGGGTTTGCAGTTTCTAGATGCCAGACCCAGTTTCTTCTCACATGCTGACAGTGCTGCTGGGTCTTGCCCCCATGGATTTGTTAGTTCCAGTAACTGCTGGGGGGCTCCATGGCTGGCTTTGATACCCCCCAAGCTGCCTCTCACACACATCTCAGGGATAGCTGGAAGGGAGGCACCTTCCCCTGAATTACATGGATTGGCAAGAGCCTGGCCAGGCACCTGGCCCACTTGCTTCTTGTCTTCCTCTCTCATTTGTTCCCATTCCAAGATGTCCTCATGCCTCCTCTGGGAGTCTGGAACCACATCTCTTTACTTCACAGGCAGCCCACACCACCGATGCAGGTGTGAAAATCTCCTGTGCCTTCAGGTATTTTTTTCCCAAGCTAAGGGAAAGGTTCCATGAAAGGAGACCCTGGAAGGTCCCAGTGAAAGACTCCCCCTTATCCAGTCACATGTCACCAACAGAAGACAAAGTGACGGCTCCAGACTGCAGGTCCCTCACTTTCACGAGCTACAGTGGCTCAGAGGCTCTTACGAGTCTTACTTTTGTTACCTGGAAATGGAGGTCAAGGCTGGTGGTCTACATGGGATTAAGTGAAGGAGGAGGGGCAGATGAAAAGCAAAGCCCCCCCACACACATACACACACACACACTGGGCCTGGGCCAAGCAGGCCGGATCCCATCCACACTACACCCGCCTTCACCACAGCCTCCACCTCCAGCATCCAACACCACAAGCCATGAGCCAAAAACCCACAGACCCAGTCATTGCCGGGGAAATCACCTAACTGATGGGTGACAGCCAGAGCCGAAACCATCAGAGTTACTAGGTCACCCTTGAGTTTAGCAGCTAGGACCAAACCATCAGAGTTACTAGGTCACCCTTGAGTTTAGCAGCTAGGACCAAACGACGGAGGGGGAGGGACATTCAGAGAGTGGCAGAGCAGCAGTCCCCTTCAGCATTGGGCTTACTCCTTGGGTGTCCCCACAAGTATTACAATAGCAAATAGAGTCAAAGCCCCCACTGTGCCCTAGAGGGGAACTCAGTACCTGGGCTGGCTAATGACGCCCAACTTGGCACAACCTCAGAGTCCAATGTCATCCCAGCTTGGTGTCCAATGCACCCCATCTTCCCAGGCCCCATAGCTCAGGGTCAATTGCACAGAAAGTGGCCCAGAGCAGGGTCCCCCAAGGCGCTGCTCCCTCTCTCCGGGCCCCTCCCCCCTGTATACTGTTTGCTTCACCGAGATCACTTCCTCCTGAGTTTTTTATTCTGTTGAGGTTTTTGCCTTGCCACTGGGATTCTTTAGATTCCGTAGGCTCTTTGATTTGGAACCCTGGGCGTTCCTCTTCTTGATCACAGTGGGCACAGTTTTGTCCTCATCCTCACACATTACAGCCATTTGATTTTGAGTTATTCCGGCTGCCTTACACATCTCAATGGCTTTCTTTGCCCAGGAAGGTCACTTTGCCTCCACATCCTCCTCGCAGAGCACTTGATCCAATTGTGCGTATTCCACACGCCCCCAAAGAAGTGCGCTTTCAAATGAGGTTCATGAGTTCCACACTCGCATGCCCCGGTGGCTAATTTCAGCTCCAGGAGTCTGCGGGCTGGCCCCCCTCTGTGAGAGGGAAGACGCTTCTCTACCAACTGGGGTGACTGTCCTCCTTAAGCGGAGCCCCAAATGAACCGGCAGTTTTATCCCAGTTTCTGTAGCTCTGGGTCTCTGGAGGTCCCTCCAGCGGAGGCCTGGCCTCCCCGTCCTCGGCACGCTAATGAGCCGGATGTTCTGCGCCAGCTCTGCGGAGGGGGGCGGTCCAGCTTCCCCCAATGGAGGTCAGCCCACCGGAGCTACTGTTCTAAAATTATCCCTGGCGCATCCCTCAAAAGCATCAAATGGTCACAATAACTCATATTTACAAAGCACCAGCGCATTCACGGCGTGGGTTCCCACAGGGCTTTACAAACGCAACAAACTAATACACAGGCTAACTAGAAGGCGCCTCTCGCCAACCCCTGTGAGGCAGCCACCTCTGGGGTGAGCGGCAGCAGCTGTCGATCCGCACGGAGCCCCAGGACACAATGGCCAGGCCAGGGAGGGAAGAATGCTCTGGCTCTGGGAAGCCGTGCGCTGCCCTGGGCTGACACACTCAGCCTGTGTTATTCCGATCTGACTGTCTTTTGATTCCAACGCCTCTCCACCTGTTATCCAGGGATCACAGCTTTGCGGGCCGAGCAGCTGTCTATTCTATTACAACCCAGGGCCTCCGACCCCTGCTAACAAACAAGCCTAGGTTTAGGAAACAGCATCTTGGTCATGCACGCAAAGGGCACGCGTCCCAGGGAACCCGGAGTGTAGGTGGCTGCCGTCCCATGCACAAAAGAACAAGCCGCATTTGGACGGGATGGGCTACCATGGAGGATCTTTCCAAATGGCGAGGTGAGATGGCATCCCTCCATCTTCATGAGCACACTACTCTGAATGGCTTAGAAAAGGGGTCCAAGAAATCAGCACCTGCTGGCATCTGGAGAACACCCCCTAACCGTTACCCAGTGCACAAAGGTCTTTTGAGCCAGGCCCAGAATCAGAATTGTAGAGCTAGAAGAAACTACAATTTAGCTCAGCCTCATTTCTACTTTGTAGGTGAGCAACCTTAGCCCAGAGAGGAAAGGGACAGAAAGTGACATGTGAAGTTTGTCCCCTTCTCTTTTCCTTCCTTCCTTCCTTCCTTCCTTCCTTCCTTCCT